>JAVQJZ010039845.1:0-11675 GCA_036025355.1 Leiopotherapon unicolor | reverse complement strand
GTTTAACTAACTGAACAGTTGAGTGAAATAAAGTTGATAGTTAATCAAACAGTGTTAAAATGTTGCTGAATACTGAAAAGCAAAAATAAAACCTCACAAGCTGTGACTTGAGGAAGTTCTAAAGTCCAAGATAACTTTTACAATCCTGCAGAAAACAGTAGATCTGCAGTTGTTTGTCTACCTGAGGGGAATCTGAGACGGGGGGGCAGGAGAAGAAGGTGATTTTATGGGAGGTGGGGAGTGGCTGTAATAAAAAGGAAAAGTGTAATTCGCTTCAGTCAAGTTTAAATCAAGTTCTCTCACTTTCTCTCTCAGATGGAGCAAATCAAAAGAGCGAACAGGCTGTACACCAACGACTCGATATTTCTGAAAAAGTCCCTGTCGATCCCTGTGATGTCCGATTTGGACCGCCACAGTAACGGGGTGGATTTGGAGGACGGGGAACGGGACAACGCCGGTCTGGCTCAAAATGGGCACACAGAAAACTCCTCTGATGGCAAAGAAACGGCACCCGACCTCACTCCAGTGGACTTTTTGAGAAGGTTGGACGACTTGATAAGTCAGTCCAAACAGGCTGCGGTCAAAGGATGCCAGGACGCAGAGAAAAGGTAACGGCTGCGAGGCTCTGACTGTCGCTTGTTTTCTCACAGATGCTTTAGACACAGTCGAGTTATGTGAGAGCCGTGACGGAGTCCTCGAGTCTCGGCATTATAGCAGCTTCTCTGCTCCAATTTGACATCCTCAGTGTTGATAAGCTCCCGAAACCTAAACTATTAACCTATTATAATATACTGAAGTTTGTAATTCCTTTTAATTCTATATCTTATATCTTTTGCAGTTATGGCCTCTCTTGTGCGTAAGATAATAAAGATTTAAATTTAATCTTAATCTCAATATTTACAAAGGAAATGTCATGTTAACCAGATTTTTTTCATACTTAGCTAACATGACTTTTGAAAATGATGTTACAGAAAAAAAGACTTCACCTACAGTGTATTTTGTTTGTTATGTTCAGGTTACTATATACATGATTCTGGTCATGGCCACATAAATGGACTTTGATGCCGACTTCCTTTATGAGACACTACATTTCTCCGGTTTATTGTCAAACTCACCCATCCATCTCACCGGTGTCCTCATTCTTATGAATCGCTTCCTGCTTTTGCATTAAATGGGGTAGTTAAAAATGAAAATGAATGTCATGCATCAGAGACCTGTTGGATATTTTAGCAGGACACATATTGTCATAGTGAGATGTTCTGTTAAAATGAGCTACAGAAGATGAATGCAGGCTCATATCAGCACTCAGACTTACCATATCTTCTTATCTGTTTATTCTTCTCAGGGTTGCCGCCCTAGAAGCAGCTTGCAACAGCAGGACGTCAGAATGGCGGCCGCTCACGAGGTCGCAGAGCGTCGTTTCATCTTCCAGAGCCGTGCAGCAGCAGCAGCAGGCAGCACATGGAGCGGTACCCCTAACTGTCACCAGACTCACCAAGAAACTGAGAGACAGGGAAGACGAGATTTTCCAGCTGTGACGCGTTGTTCCTCCCTGACTCGCTCTGATCATTAAAGAAACTTCCAAGAGAGCCACGTCGCAGCGTTTGGTCTCCAGAGAAAAAGAGCAGATAAAACAGATAAATGAAAATATGCTGCTGTATGGGAGCTGGAGCTTCAAAATCTTTTCATATTTCTGTTCAATTTAGATCATATAATGGGAAGTCACAGTGTCATTTAACAGTTTACTCAATTAGTATTGCACTTATATGACCTTTTTATTTATTTTTTTGAGACACACTGTAGATTATGAAGCCTAGTGCAGCCCGCAGCTGTGTTCAGCTTGTCTTCACATGCAGGAAATGAGGGCGTGAACCATCGAAAATGAGAATTCAGTCACATGTTTAGTCATATGACTTGTCATACGGTCAACTCAACGAGTGATTTGTGTGAAATGCTACCTCACAGTCTGAGCCCAAATTTTCCAACTACAAGCCTTCAGCCGTGATATTTAAAATACATGAATAATGTGACATTGAGAGCACAGAAATGCTTATCAATGAGTCTTTATCTGTTGTTGTTGAGGAATTTAAATTCTAATGTAGCCAAAGTTTAGAAAAAGAGACATATTTTAGAATATATTTTGACAGCAATATTTTCATCAGGAGGTGTACTATTTGTTGTGGACATATTTTTTTATTTTATTTTAAGTTTTGTATAGTTCACTTAAAAATAAAATATTTTGATCCCATGTTTAAGTTCAGATCTAAATGTGTGTTTGCCTCTCTGCTCGAAGCCTGAAGTCTCTTGATCCTTGAAAAGGCAACTCCAGAAACATTCACTTAAAAAGAACAGCTTTCTGTAACATAAGAGTTTAACTTTTTTACACAAAGGAGAAAATATTTTAGCAGTTAAATGCTAGACCTCGATGATTGATAATGTCCAGTTGGGGTGTTTTTTTTTTTTTGTTTTTTTTTCCATTGTCTTTGTAAGGTAAAACTAAAAAAATAACACTCATGATTCAATCCACAGAAAAACATGAATTATAGGATTAACATTCAAGCTCCTGCAGTCAACACCGTTTAAGAGTCAGTCTTTTTGTTGATGCTTCGGGACGTGTTTTGAAGCCGACACTACAATGTGTTGGTGGAAGTAATTATCCTCTCCGCGGTTATTTGCTTTACTATCGGCTGCATTGTTTTCTGGATGCTTCAGTAAACACGGCTCACTGAGTCGTTGAAGCATCGTCCTGACCACCGGATGGCAGTGCTGCTCTACAGTGTTGTTCCCTGTCTGGCCTCTTCATGCGATCTGTCCAGCTGTTTTTAACTCCTCTGCTCCAGGATCCAAAACATCAGTAGTTCTGACTGAAACATAAATGTCGGATGACTTTTTGTAATCTAATAAAACAGCTGAGAAAGTATAAACCATTTAATATTCAAGTTTCTTTGAAATCTCTGTATATCAAAATTCTACAGTATATATTTAAACATTAAAAACATGAGGAAAGACTCAGCCAGCTTTATTTTTGTCCTGCAGGTTCGCTGAGAATGATGGGAAAGCGGTTTTGCTCTCAGCCGCAGTCCTCAGTGGCAGTAAGACCAGTTTTGTCCGACAGTTGTGAGTCTGCCTGTAGATCTCCCAGTGTCTGACTGACAGCGGTTCCTTTCCACGTCATATTGTCCCGTCCTCCACCAGTTTGTTGAGTCCTTTGCAGATCTTGGTGAGGTTGGGTCTGAAGGGGCCGCTGGGGTCGTACAGTTTGGTCAGCAGCTCGGGGTTGGAGTAATGGTTGAAGACGTGGTTGATGCGATTGTGGGATTTCGGGGTGAGGTGGGTGTTGACCAGCTTCAGCAGCAGATCCCTGCAGCTGGTCAGGAGCTCCTCCATCACCGCCTTGTCGAAGGTGAAGTCCACCTGCAACAGTCAGGGAAAATGTAAGGCCAGAATGTCATTGTGTATGCTTTTTCACCCTCAATATCTGTATTTGACAAAAGACATTGCAGTATACATGAAATAGTGAGGAAAATGTGCAGATTGCATGAATGAATCATGTAATTTTTTCAGTGCATTAAAAAGTAAAAAACATTTACTTAAATGCCACTACAGACAGGTTTTATTACGAGTGCCTTACTGTTGATTTATCAATCTTTATTTTATGAGTTGCATTGATTTCACATCACTGAGTAAAGAGAAGTTCTGTCTTTCCAAAGCTTGCACAGATCTCGTACTTTAACCGTTCAGCGTGTAGAAACGTACCTCGTAGAAGCTGATGGCCGTCATGGCTCCCTGGTGCAGCTTCTTCTTAAAATCTTGGGCCACTCCCAGCTCTTCTGTGTTAAAACGGTTGTTCCTGAACAGCACGCCGATCTTCACGGCGATCTTGACCAGGTCTTTGATCACCTTCTGGGCCTCTGTTTTATTCCCCGAGTACTCTTTGGAGACGCGGTACAGTTCGTCCAGGATCTCGCTGGTGGTGTCGTCGATGAACATTTGGACAGAGTTTTTGGTGGCCATGGAGCTGAGGACCTTCTTCTGCACCTTCATGGCCATGTCCTTTGAGCTGAAGGCTTCCATGGTTACTGGATTTTCAGGGAAAAGAAAAAATGTGTTAATAAGAGTGTTCCTGTCCTTATGGACATTCAACTACTTTAAATTTAGCACAGAAACAGGCAGTTTAGTTATCAAAACTGCAGTAGTAAATGATGAAAATGAGTAGTTTCAGCCCCCAAATCATCCAAAATGGCATCAGAAACCTGCACGATACTCGCAGTCGTAGAGACAGAAAGACTGAACATTTGCAAGTCCAGCTTTCTCTGACTGGCTTCAGACATTTGGGTGTGTGAGACGGTCGTGATTCATCCAGACGTTGGATTTGTCTCTCTCTACAGTCGGAAAAGATTCCATGTCACTGTCCAAACCTGACACCAGATTACAGCTAATCCAGAGCCCCAGTCTCTGAAGAACAGTCACAGTTTCCTTTTTTCTCTCCATCACATGCTAACTGTGAGAGAAGTGCCTACTCCACCAAAAATAATGAAGGTATTTATACATATAGCAGTAAATAAAGGGGAAGAACAGCATTTTCACACCTGGCAGCTCTTTAGTGGAGTAGGAGGAGGTTGAGTGCCACGTTCAGGGGCCAAACGTTTGTTGTTATCGAGGGCAACATGTTGACTCTGTGAACTGGTGACCCTGCAGTCATTACTTTGACCCTTTAACTATCAGACTGCTACTTATCTCTACGCTTCTTTACACACATCACTGAGGAGAAAGTGACACAGCTGTTAAAAGTTCAAGCTCAAATATTTGTTCATCTGTAATAATCACGCTTTTTTTTTAGTTAAACTAAAAGCAAACACTGACAGTGTAACATATCAAATCAGAGCACTCTGCTTTAATGTGATGTTAGTCCTGGTGTTTGTTTTTGTATCTAACATGCACATATGATGCCAAAAGGGAAACGTACCATGGAAGAGGCTCTGCGGAGGCTTTTAATTTCTCCACTGAGATTTCAACCACACCTAGCATCCATCAGTGAGAGACCCCCCGGGAGGTCATCAGCCTGCATACAGCACGCTGTGACACAACTACAAAATCCACTGTTTATCCTTGATTGTCAACACAGTTTGAATTAATTCCTTTTTAATTACATTTAATTTCCCCGTAATCTCTAACATGAAAGCAGGAGGGTTCGGAGTGAATCATTTGCGTAGGAAAACTGCTTTTTATTTAGCTGATGTTCTCATAAGCGTGCAAAGACTGTGTCACATCAACAAAATAAAGATTGAAAGGATCAGAGCAACATGACTCAGACAATAGACGCTGTGTCCTTGTAGAATACTTCGGCTTGATTAATAAGTCCTAATTATATCTCCAATCCCAAACAAACAGATGGAACTATTTAAGTCTTATTTAAATGTTGTATTCCCACTTCACCTTAATCCAAAGAGCATTTGAGTAAGACAGAGTTGACAAAGACATGCAGCATCTCTTGCATGCATCAGTGATGCTGAGATCGCTGTGTTACTTCCTCCTGCTTCTTGTGTACCATTTGGGCTTAAATTCACACATTTACAGACGCAGGACTTTGCAAACAGGCCTGAAATTCAGAGACCAGTTGCTGAGCTTGTTTCAGTGTAAAGATCTCCACCAAATCCCTCCTCCGGCCTGTGTGGACAAGTACGACTGAGGAGCACGGAGGCTGCATAGCTGAGGCAGGTCCCTGCCTGCTGTTTGCAGATTGCATCAGTGGTGGGGCAAAAACAGAAAGTGCGCACCCCGAGCCCAGTGGTTACCTTAATTACGACCCTGGGGTCTGCTTTTTGGTAGGACAACTCTGTTATTGAAACATCATGTGCATTAGCAACAACATATTGTCCGTAAGCTGTCCGTTAAATGGCCGCCCTAATGTGCTTCTTTCATGCCTGTTTGTGCTTATTAGACGGCGTTATTCAAATGTTATTCTCATTGTCGGACTCCGGCGATGCGCAGTCAGCAATGTCTCCAAACGACTCCACGGCTCAGCTAATAAACCAAAAAGTGATTCGGCCGCATTAATGATCATATCATGCAAATGTGCGGCGATCCCCGTGACTGCCCCCGTCCCCGATGTGCACCCCGATCCCTGCTGCATCATCCATAATAAGCAAACAGTCACTTTTATGGGATATCTCACTAGGTTCCATTTTGCATGCACAACCATTCATTTAGAACAAGTGTCACATTTCTAATAGGCAGCTTTGTTACAAAAGCTTCGGGTTCCCTGTGGGGAATTAAAGAACATTCATTAGATTAATTTCCCTTAACGGTGATAATGGAAGTGGAGCAGCATGATAGCTATTTCAGATTCATGCTTCAATCTCATTTATTTGCTAAAAAGACTACAGGGATTTGAGGGACATGCACAGTGTGCAGTCATCAGGCAGTTTCCACGTAGTGAAATGTAACTCCGCAGCTGGAGACTGCTCGCTGCTTGGATTTTTGTGCATCTATATTGTTGCTGTTTTGTAGATCTATCAGGGGGGTTGAGGCCGTTTGGAGAGAAACATTTCTGTGTCGCAGCACCACATTGCCATGAAACCACTTTTCTGTAATGGACGTGGTTCAGTCGCTCACATCGAGGACGCTTTCAATGCTGAGCATCAATTTTCCGTTGCGGATGGATTGAAGAGGGCTTTTAAGCATCGGTTCGTTGTTGACATCCACCGTGGAGCGACTGCATTACACGTTCAAGTGTTTGTCTCCCTCCCCAAACTCCCGCTGGAGTTGACAAGCACCTGAATACGGTGTGAGACCTCATCCTGTCGGAAGAAGAAAGTGAGAAATAACAGAGCAGAGGTGGAGATGTGGCAGTGGAGACGGTGGTTCTCGGTTTCAGAGTCACTGAAACAGACTGAGGAATCTTTAAACGTTGGGTTAATGGACAGTCAGAGAGGGAGGGCTGATTGGTGGAGCCATCTGGGCAGGCGGGAGAAGTAAATATTTAGCATTCCTCAGACGACTCCAGCAATGAGCCTCACTGTTTATGATCATGTATGAACTTGCACACACGTGGATGTGCATTTTTCAGTAAAAGTGGTTTCCAGTTGTTTTTTGCATTCAGGTGTTTTTGCAAATTGAAGGTTGTGTTGAATTTTTTTTATGTGCACATTTGTACCGTTTCCTGCATGAATGATGTGTGTTTGTGTAAGTATGAAGATGAATCCTCTCACAGGGCTCTGGGGGGTTTCATCAGGTCGCCCTTTTGACTCAGCCTATCAAAATGTGTCCTGTCCTGTTATTAGAGTGCAGCAGGGCCTCGTCACTACGAGCTCCACAGAGAGACGTCCTCGCTGACTTTCTTCGGCAGGTTTGGTTCCTGCGTGAGGCTGAAAGGGAGGGGGTTAGGTCTCTTTTAGCTGCCGCAGCCTTTGATCAGATTGAACAATGAGAACGTTAGAGAAAAAAAAACACACAGAAAGCATACCACTGAGTCAGATGAAAACAAGGAGGCAGCGGTTCAAAGGCCGTCACAATGACTCGTTAAGCTTTTCATTTTGCTCTAGTGATGAACCAAAGAGGACTAAATGATAAAAGTAAAACCACTGTACAAGATTCGAGTCCTTACACAGCAGCTTTCTGTGCATATGAGTGCCGTGCCAAGTGTCACTTCCGCTGTGTGTTTTGAACTGCTGGCAGCACGGCTCAGATGTGCACATCTCGTCTTTAACTTCTTGAGTAACTTGCAGCGCTTCATGCTATCTTTTCAGTCCTGGTTTTAAGCTGGTTTCATGTTTAATTTGCTATCTTCATTTGACCAGTCTTTTCTTTAAACACGTTCCTCTATTTATTTCATTTTATTCATAGACATGAAAGTATTTTGAAATCCCCAAAAAGCACATATTGCATTTTCTCCTTCAACGTTGCGCAACTTTTGTCGACTGACTCTTGTCGTTGCTCAACTTTACCACCCATCGACAACATGTCTCAAAAGGGAAGCGAAACAGGCAGCAGTTGGCCAAGCGGCAGGGTGTCATCAGCCGAGGCCCCACAGCCCGAGTTCGGCCTTTGTTGCTGCACATCAGCGTTACTGACAGCGCTGCCTTCTCCCTGTCTTCCTGTCTATGTTACTGACATAACGTGCTTCAAATCAAAGTAGGCCAGTGGAGAAGGGAAAGTCCACTGCTTCGGGAATTCGAGTTGAGCAACTCCCGGCGTGTGCAAACAGAAGTGTGAGCTCAACATGTGTTGCATGTCACTGCGCTTGTTCCAGCATGACTGCAAGCGTACGCGTATCTCCCAACTCGCGCTCGAGATGGGGAAGTGAAGAGAAGTCACACAATTTGTTCCAACCAATCCTTCTACGCAGCCTGTCTCCTCTTGGCGCCAACGATGTATACTCTTAATTTTTTCCAAGAACAACAAAAAAAGTAACTCTAATCTGGGCCCAGAGGGGGTTTTTTTCTTTTTTATTTGCACATGAACACGACAGAAGTGTCTTACCTGCGTGTGTGTGAGTCCCCCTCCCTCCTGGTCTGAGTCAGATATCTGTCTCTCTCTCTGCTCTGTGTCTCAGGCTGACAGCACGGGACGGTTGATTTAATGAAATCCCCTCATCTCCATCACAAGCAGAACCAAAAAAAAAAACCCTGAAAAAAGAGCCCTCCTGCAGAGCCTCTGTCAGTGCTGCCACCCTGTCTTAAGATAATGTTGAGTTGTACTTCCTTGAGGAACTAAATTGCTATGACACACCCCTCAGCATGTCTCTCTCTCTCTCTCTCTCTCTCTCTCTCTCTCTCGTTTCCCTCTGAAATTCAAATTCAAACTTAAACCTTCTGTATTTCTCTCTTGTCCTCTCTCGCTCACACACCTGGCCTCTGCCTCTCTCTCTCTCTCTCTCTCTCTCTGTCTGCCTGCTCTTCTCTGTATCGCTGACGTTGTGCCTCTACTTGTTCTGACAAGTGAAAACCCCAGAAAGAATTTAGCAATAATCCAGTGATGCAGCCGGCTGAAAAGGGAGTGGCTTAACCCCGTTTTTTGTGTTCACCTTGGCTGGAATGCAGCTCCTGTCTGTGCTGCCGAGCGCCGTGTGTGTCTCTTGTTCAAGATAGAATCAAAACAATGAGTAGCCAGGAGTGTGTCGCTCTGACACGCACACACACACACACACACACACACACAGACAGTCACAGATCTGCACTGAAGCTAAACACTTTTACAGACCTGTTGTAGTTTGATGTAAAACTGTAAAGACACAGTTTATCACACACGAGCTAAAAAAAAAGTTTTTAAACTTATTTTATTTTATTCCAACTTGAATGTTAATTTTTTCTCTCTTTTTCCCTTCAGATATACTTTAAACGTGTGTTTTGTCTGCATTGATGCTGGTAAACTATCTTGAAATGATTTCACTGTGTTTTTTGAAGTTCTAGAGAAAACAAACTCAACTTGAACTTGAACAAACTGCAGATAAAACTCACCACTTGAGCCACATCTGGCACATTGACATCATTCTGATGTAAAGTAGTGCACTTTGTATCCGATAAGTAATGAATCATGGTGAAATATCCAGTTTATAACGTAATTTCCCGCTCGAGTGTTGAGTTTCATAGCAGTCACAGCACAAGCTAATAAAATCTGAAGGCCAATATCGCTCTTATGAATAAAGCTTTGTTTGCTGGTCGCCATAAAACTCGTCAAGCTTTTAAAGTCTTATCCAGTTTGTGAAATGTAAACACAGATGAGGGTAATATAGGATGTAATCCAGACTAACCAATATCAAGCCTGGTGTTGTTCACAACAGTGCAATCACTCTTGGCAACTGCAAGTCTGAACTCCTGAATTCAACGATTCATTTAGAATCAGGAAGTGTCCCCCCGATTCTGGAGCTGTTTGTTTATCTGTAGTTTTATCTGAATGGCTACCAGCTGTGCTGACAGGCTGTGGGCTGAAGCTCAGGCCATTCAGAAAAACCCGTCCAATGATGTCTCGCAAAATGTTAACTGCTGTCAGATGTTGGGGTCAGAGGTCACGCTCAGACCCAGCTGGACTGAGAGGAGTGCCTGGACAGGAAGGCCGGCCCACCAGCGTGCGGCGCGGATCGAAACACACCTGCCTCTTTGTTTTTCCTCCCACTCAGCCCTCCTGCGAGAAATTAACAAGAGTAAAGTCATGGTAAACTCTGCAACTGCAGAATGAGGTCTGTCACCGTGGCAACAGACAGGAAGTAGTGCTTAAGCGGTTTCCTGATGGCTTCCTCTTTATCGTGTAATGACATCTCACAAGGAAACATCAGCAGGGAGCGCTCAGCTGAATATCTGTGTGTGTGTGTGTGAGTGAGCGAGTGTGCACGCCTTCATGTGTTTGTGCGTAAAAGTGGGCGTAGCGTGTGTGTGTTTGTGTGTGTGAAGGAGCGCACTCCTCCTGAAATGAGGTCTTTACTGTACCTGTCTCACCTCCACACAGTACACAGCTTAACACACTCGCCTCTTTTGGTTATGAGATAATAAGAGCAACCTCAATTATGTCACTTATCTTTCATTAAAAGATCACACGGACCTTCAGCCTCCGACCGTGTGCACACACACGCATGCAAGCCGCTCACATAATGGCAGTGTGTTATCACCAGATGACTAAGACAGGAATAACTGACCTCATAACCACCGAGGTCGGGGCCTGAACTGGATGGAGGATTTGGTGAGCTTCTGCTCTCGTGCTGCCTCTCCTCCGGCAGCGTTATCAGATAGATGGTTAACGCAGATCCAGATGAACAGATGCCGCTTCAGAGGAGGCCGGACATTTAAAGTCAGACCGCAGCTAGCAGGGACTCACTCTCCTCCTCACGGCATGTTCGGACGTAAAACCACTTCGTCTCACTTGTTTTTTTTTTTATGCAAAGAGCCACAGAGAGCCAGAGAATAACTCAGTCATTGTCCCCAGTGCCTCAGTTATCAATATATTTGTTTATTCATTAACTTGTGGTTGTCCTATCACTTCTTACTGGCTGTGAAAAGGCAGGGCAGTGCCAGCAGAGGACAGAAAAAAGGGTCATTGTCTCACATCCTCTCTGCGTTTCTGTGGAACTGTGTGGGCAGCTGAGAGTGACCGAGAGGTGCTTTTCCTTCAGATTTCAGTTCAGTGTAGTGTTGTTTTTTCCTGACTTAACAATAAAAGGATTGATATGACATATGTTTATATCAGTAAATCAAATGACAGTGTCAAGTTTCAAAGACTAGAGATGAATTTCTGATTTTAGAGTTTTCAAAGTCCTCTTGCAGCACAGGAGAGTACAAGATAAATAGATATAATGTTCACACTTATAATTGATTAATTTATTCATTAATTCCAATTAAATGCTCCTCTGTTGTTGCATGAAATTGAACATACAGAGGTATATGTGTTGCCTAATTAACAAATAAAGTAAATAGGTACTAAGATACCTAAAGTTAGTATCAAATTACATTTTTTTCAAGAAAACTTCCTAGGAAATGATGAGGAAACAGAATTTTTGACACTTTGCAATTAACCACAACTCAAAAGCAGGTGAATTGTGGTTACACCTGTTAAGGGCAGGTCAGTGATTTTAAAAACCACCAAACTTTAACCATACATGGGTCTAAACTTTGTGACCTTATTAAAAAAAAAAAGAGAACGTGACAGTTTTAGTGGCTGTACATACAGTTTTATATAAATAAAAA
>JAVQJZ010039841.1:0-10745 GCA_036025355.1 Leiopotherapon unicolor | reverse complement strand
AAACAGATTTGCATTGAGCGTAACAAGCTAAAACTGACGAAAGACACTTTTCATATGTGTGCAGCTTTCAAGGACTGGAACATGCACAGAGCACAGAAGATGAAATAAACAGAGCTCTTGTCTGGCTTTAAATTGACAGTGGTTACAGTAATCTGTCCAAAATTCAAACGGTTATAAACAAAACAATAGCACTGAGCAGTTCCCCGTGTCCACCTACAAAGGCTTAAAAAAACAGCGCCAGGAATAAATAAATGCTACTATTGCTTTAATTGAGCTGAAAAAGCCAGTGTTTTTTGGGGCATTTTTATGCATTCATTTATGCAAGGGTGATGACAGTAGCAGTAGCAGTCAGTAGAAATAACAGGAAATGAAGAGAAAGCTCACAGAATAAAGCACTACACGCAACACAGATCAAAGAAAGTGTCAAGCATTTTGTCCACCTAAAACCTGGCTTCAGTCTTATATGCACCCCAGCTGCCGTTGAACCCGTCTTTGTCTGGGCTGGACTGTGAGCGGGTGATACGCCTGCTTCCCTTCTTCTGCTCGGGAGGTGTTGTTCAGGTACTGCTGCATGTTTCTTTGCAATCCCCTGCTCTCTGCCAAAATGGCCTGGGGGAGTCAATTTAACAGGTATGGTCTGACTCTTGGGACTGCTTGAGTGCACAGATAACCCACTGATTGACAGACAACACCTCAACCTACGCAGGCCATAGGCTATTGCAAGAGCGTGTACACACACACACACACACACATAAAGACAGCATCATATATTGGAGGATACACTGTAGAAAGAGGTAAGGAGAAAGGCCAGTCGCTAGCAAAACACATCTTTATCTCAGGTGGATCTCAAAAACTCCAGGTAATTTTCAACCCTCTGATCTCTCCGCTTTCTTGTACCTTTTGAGGCTGCTGAAAATAAACCTGGAGGACTCACGGTGTACCCTGATCACTCTGTCTTAGCTAAAACTGCCAGGCCTCACCCCAAAGGAGACACCCTCAGATGTACAAAAACGGAGCCCTCCAGGCATTTGGCTCTCCTTTACCAATCTGAAAGCCCTCACAGCCACCACAGGCAGCAGCCAAAAAAGCAATTCAGGGGATGAGCGCTGGCTGCCGTAAACACGGTAACCCCGCTTTGTGACCGTGAACCTCTGAAACTCCATTTAGTCTAAGTTTGCTAACACAACTTGGCTTCCCTCAAGCCATAAAGCTGGCAATGATCAGAGTGCAGTCATTAAAGGAATAACACTCAGGGAACATCAATAAATGCCCAGAAGGCTCTCGGTTCAGGTCAATCATTCTAGTCAGTTAACAGTCTCCAAACAACAGCGCAAATTCATCATAGGGCCTAATCACATTGGGCAAGTCCACATTTTGCCTCAGAACAATATCCGCTAACGACATTAGTGAAGGGCTAGTAATATGATGTGATTTCCTGCCGTCACACAGAGGTGCTGATCGATGGTAGGGATGAGTGGAGCATAATTCAGGGAAAAACCAATGTTCTCATAGAAATGTCTCTACCTGCTGTACACACACAGTTTTTCAGTTATACAGAATGGGAATAAAAGGCAGGTACTTCAGTGTGTGACAAAAAAAAAAAAAGGACCGACACTTTTTACTGCTAACTTTTGAAGATGAACAAAGCTAAACGCCACTCAAGCACGTCTGAAGAATGGTGGAATGTTTGTCTATTTTTGCTATTTGCTGTAAGTGAGACTAATACGTTCCTGAATGGGGAAAAAAAAAAGTATTTCTTAGACCAACAGATTCAATTAACCTTTAAGAAAAAAAAAGAATCATACAGGAAAAAAAAGAAGAAAAGAAATCCTTCCGTGAGCCCAAGGATGCACTCACACACACATAGTGTACAGTATCAGCTCCCTGAGAACAGACCCCCGTCGTAGCGTTTCCCTCAAACGATGGACTCCTTTTCCCGAGTCCCTTAGGGTGTACATCACATGTGGCAATAATTGCTGGGTTTGGTGTTGGACTCTTGGAGGCTCCGATCAACCACAGATCCGAGATATAGCCTCAATTGTCTCGACACAGAATAAAGCCCCGTTTACAGCCGCAAAGAGTTCCCAAACAATACCCACAAAAACAGTGACCGAAGCCACGGTGGAGAAATGTGAACTGCAATTTTCCTGTTCATTGTTAAAACCCATGAACAGCTATGAAATCTCTTCCAAAGAATTTCTGAATAATACAATTTCTTTTTAAGCAATTTCTTTCAAAGTGAAGAAGATTTATAAGCATGATGTGCCTTTTTTGCTGGGTTAAGGCAATAACTCAAACTGGCAGATGTGTTTCTTAAGAGATGAACATTTAATCTAAATATCTAGTGCGCAAGAAAGGTTGTTACGTGATCTGCTTTCTGTATTTGCACAATCCTAAACACAGCCATTTTAACGGCATGTTGAGAAATAGGTGGTGGCCACATTTATTTATTATCTCCTGTATTAGTTACACTTCACTCTGCTGAGCTCCTGGGCCAAGTCGCGTCTCAGATGTGTAGTCCTGTGCTGAGCAGTCACTGAGCAGAAACGTTTCTGGATGTTCCATGGTGTTTGAGCGTTACTGCGCTCTTGAGCGCGTAGAGCTCAGCACAGAGGCAGTCCTGTCCGCTCTGCCACCTCGCTGACAGGCGCGCAATGGTCCCTGCATCCAGGCTTCTGTGGCTTCCCTCCTCCTCCTCCTCCTTCTCCTTCTGTCCTACCAAACACCACCTACACCTCCACGGCAGCGCCTCCATCCATATTCACAGCCGCCTGCTCCCTGTCATATTCGCCTCCGTGAGCCTCCTCTGCGGCCCAGCCTCATTGTCACTCAGCTGGGGATGGGTGACCAGGCAAGCTGGGAGGAGGCCAAGGCCTGAATAATGGCTACTCTATCTCCTACCAAGAGAGACCAGCGGTCCGTTTAGAGGCAATCTTACTGTGCCTATGAACACAGAGTCCTGAGAGACACACACAATAAAAGTGTGAAAACAACTGGGGAAAAACAAAATGGCGCAAAAAAAAAAAGAAAAGAAAGAAGGCAACAGAGAGCCGACAAAGAAAACAAAGAAAAATGTGTTCCTCCTCTGACAGGCTCCACAGCTGTTATTATCTGTGGCTCCATGCAATTACCACATCATATAGGTATTCAGCAAAATGGAAAACACAACACCATAATACATAGCCACAACATACAAAAACAATGACACAAACACTGAAGTATCTGAACACATCGAAGCCAAACTTTTGTGATAATGCAGCATCAGCCGCTCCCTGAAAACAAACCACACACACACACAAACCCCCCCCCCAAAAAAACAAAAACAAAAAACGAATGAAAAACAGTATGTGGGATTTCTCCAATCCTCTTGCTCAGGAGGTCTGATGTAGGGAGCAGCGTGGTGCGGGACATCCCTATAGCTCGTGTCCGATGGCGGCTGCCCTCTGATGGTGGTCCCATGCTGACTGGTGAGCATTACTGGCCAGACTCCAGCTGATGTCCCTCGACTGCCTCTGATCAATCAAGCCAGCTCATTACCCAGCACCTCTACTCAGACAACAGTTGGGAGCGCTCCACCTTGGAGTCACCTTGGGTATTTAAAGCAGCTGTTTACACAATATATATACAAATGAAAATTGGCTTACACTGTTAGTAGAAGTTTTATGTAGGCTTCACTTTTTTTCTCAGAATCAGACCTGCTGAGTAATTGTCGTAAGCCCTGTGTCCTAGTACCAGAAGAGTGCTGGCACCTCTCAACATCCTAATCCAGCTTTGTGCCTGGGCCAGGTAGCTGTCAGCTTCGGCCTGGTCAGCTGGTGGTCTGGCAACTACCAGCATTATGGCAGAGAGGGCCCGCTGCAGTTCACCGGGGCACTGGGGCTCACGTCCATCCATCTTCAGCACTGAGTTGAGAGGCCGCGGTGTGACAGAGGACCCGTCACACCTCTGGTGGAAGGGCAGCCGTGATGGAGGGTACCCTGCAGCAGATGCTCCAGGAGGATGGGCAAGGTTAATGTGCCTGGCTTTACCCTGGGGTACATCGCCTTGTCATAAATGAGCAGAGGACAGCTAGATTGCGAGCAGGTTGTAGAGTGGTTTGCTAATTTAGAATGACCTTAATTGTAAATGGCTCAAATATACTTTGGTGCCAGGGCATGTTGCCTCTTCTTGGCTGACGTGCATGCGCCCCGCTGAGGCACTGAAACATACTAATGCGGTGCCCTCTCATTAGTTCAGATCCACTGTACTTCATTTCATGGTCGCAAAACATTTTGGTTTTCCAGGGTCTTCACACCAGTTGGCGTGAACGCACAATTTGTCTGGCCTTTCAAAACTTTTACTGTTTTATCTGTTTTATAATCTGACAAGGTGTGATTCGATTTGGGCAGAAAAATTACCTGCTTAAGTTTTCGGGAACATTGTGGTTTGCGTTAAAATGGCAACTTTATTGAGGCTAGAGGAGCTTTACTGTCATGGTTGCAATAATAACCATTTGGAAGAAGACTAGGAACATTTCTGGTGAAAAGAAAACACTGCTGACTGTTGGTTGGAAACCCTTTATCACAAATCACTGTTTACCTCAAAGGGCTTTACAATCTGTACCACATTCAGTACACCACCTTGTGCCCTTGGGCCTGGATAAGGAAAAACTTCCCAAAAACCCTTCAACAGGAGAAAATCAGATAGAAGAACAAAGGCGTCCCTCTGTTGATTTGCTGACCCATTCATCATGACCTTCTTTACTTTATAGCTCTGTAATCACATCACATTACTTCCTTGTTTGCTCCTATCATAATCATTATGACCGCTTGAGGTTTTGTCTCTTTAACATAAAACTATGATATTTTGGGTTTGTAGGTGGAACAACTGATGGGGACTAAATGCTTATCCTATTTTATTTTTCTGTAAATTTTACAATGCAAATGTTATGGTTCAAATACACCATATCTAACAGACATGGACAATGAATATCAAAAAATGGATGAATGTAAAATTGAAAAAATGTTTGAATGAAGGAAACTGCTAAGATGATACACACAGTTTTTCTTAAATGAACTTTGCAAATTTTAATTCTCTCAATTACATTTTGTCATTTTGACAGTATCCAAATATAATCTAACTGTATCATTAGCTCTGCTTTAGTTAAACATTTGCTCTGGATGTCAGCACCCAAACAATTTTCAGGTACAAAATAAACTTTGAAATTAGATGGGATAGCAACTGTGCAGCACACACATGCAAAATAAAGACATTTTTAAGGTTATTCGCTGTGAGAATGAGTATTAAGTCTTATTCACAGACAAGCATGTATACATGGGACAAGGGAAATAGCTATAAAAAGAACTCAGTTGTAACACTTTGCCTCAAAGTGATCTCAAATTTGTAGCAGCCAGAACTTTGTTTGCCTGTGGATGGCGCAGATCAGCTGGTGGCCAATAAAGCTGGTAGTGCAGGTCCAGAACTTCAGGCCTTATCTCCTGTTACTGTGGTTCAGACAACAGATAATATTGGTTTCTGTGTTTTCATCTGGGACACTGTGCATCCTTGTTTATGGAGGGCTTGAACAAAGAAAAGAGGCCAGTTATCAGTTAGGCCTTAATTGAGAGGATGCTGGGACTAATTGTGCCATTGACAAATTTAAAGGGTTTTACCAGGGATTATCTCAAGAGAGCAGATGGAGGTTTTCATGTGGAGATCAGGAAATTATGAGATGAATAGGTAATAAGCAGCTTGGCGTGGCTTGGATTTGATGAGTTTAAAACATTATTTGGAAATAATGTTAGCAAAGATGAAGTAAATGTGTTTTGTTCTAGTTTTTTTAAGAGCCTGCTGATACTCAAAGTTATTTTCATCAGAGACATAGAGCTTGCCTTGTTTCCACTTCGTTGCTCATCATTTTGTCATTCTGTTCTATTCTGGTACTGTCGATCTGCTAATGTGTGTATCAGCTTGTTTATTAATGTAGTTGCCAAAGCTGGAGCCATGGGTTAGCAGTCTTACAAGAGATGCCACTGTCACATTCCCAACATGCCTCCCTGGGACATGCAGAGAAAAACACAAGTAGAGCGTTCCACTTCCAGATAGTTCCTCCAGAGATGCCTGGTGCTAACAGCATTATGATTATGCAGACATGTGCTGTTGTAAATTAACACAGATACAAGAGTGAAAGATTTATAGGGAAACGGCGAAAGTTAACTCCCCACAACACGCTTTCATCATCTTCAGACAATACCTTATAGGTTCGGGGATTAGTGAGATAGACAATAACTGGAAAAAGGTTTTTTTTTTTCCACAGTGCGCTAGAACAGAATTGTAAATACTGCAACGCCAAGTCAATGAAATGGATGTCACAGTGGGACTTGTCTGTCCACGACTGTAGCCCGAAGGTACAACAGTGGAGTTCAACACCAAACGGAATTCACTCTATCGCTCTCTCCACTCTGAAGTCCAGTCTGCTCTATATAAAGCACCATGTCAGTGAAATTCACTTGGACAGCTACACGTTTTTCTATTTTTTTTTTTCTTCCTAGGGCTGTATCATACTCTCAGATCATTTATAAATGAGCTGGCGGGATGTCTGCATCACGAGACGTGCCCGAGCACGACATGAGCACGATAATAGACATGCTAGCTCTGGCTGGGCATCAGTTTTCTCCTGTGAAGTGGGTTACGGTGAGGGTTATTATGTAGAATCACACTAGCAGCCATGTAAATTTCTCCCCACGTGTTGGGCCTTCCTGCCAATTTTCAATGGGAAATGCATCAGCAGTAGGAGTAATAATAGGCAAGAAAGATGGTCACACGCTCACACCTACCACATGTATTCACACAGGATCTTTCCAGCTTAGAGGTAAAACATGCCTAAATAATCCTGGCAGTTTTTGGAGGAGAAAAAAAAATTGCTGTCACATAGCAGGTCAGCGTGCAGCAGGATTAAGTCAATGAGGCACTGTTGCTTTTGCGTAGGCTGAGCTGTGTGAGTCTTTCCATATGCATTTGTATACTGTATGTATGTTATCCACTGTGGGCTTCAGTCTGAACTCAGCAGCAGACATCTGGTGTTCCAGCGCCAAGTCATCACAGCTCACACGGATGAAATGTGTGTGTGGTGCGCTGCCGGGGAAGGGGGTCATGTCTGCGTATGGGATGACAGATCCAGCCACCTGAAGGGTGAAAGTGTGCAGGTGTCAGTCATACTGTGCCTCGCATGCTTAGGGGTTTCGGTGCGCGCCCACCCATCATCAGTGACCTCCACCCGCAGTTCTGCCGTGACAGCTCTGACATCTGTCTGTATACCGTAAAGCTTACAGTTACCACAGTCAAGGTTGTGTGTGCTGCAGGGGGATGGGGGATTGGCAGAGCCCTCTAAGGGTCTCAAGCAGCACCGAGAAATATGTCGAGTTTGCCCAAAAAAGCGCTATGTCAGCGATTTGCTACACAGGGGAAGGGTCATTGCACCTGGACATGCTGCTCCTGCTGCTGTCGCTGACCGCATGGGGAGATGGGAGTGAGCCACCATGAAGGGCACGTGGTTCATCGTGGGGGAGACTGAAGGATCGACCTTTGACAGCCCCAAGGACCTGAGACAAGTGGTTGTTCCAAAGCTGCCTGAGTAAGTGCTATGATAAAATAAAAAGAATTTAAAAAAGCACAGAGTTTGCATTTTACATCAAAGGTAACCTCTGGATATCAAACCAAATTCTAAAATGACAGTAAGTGCCATTGGTCTCTTCGCATAGCTGTGTATTATCTCAATAAAATATGGTGGTAGGAGAAGTGAAACAGTTATATAACAATTGATCAACCCACTCATTGTAAATGGCTGAGCATCGCCGTCCTGCCAAATTTAACTGGAGGCTTGGGACCGGATTTGTTGGTGGACGCAGGCCCTGCTTCCCCCTGGCACTGTCAGGGGCCCTTGGGCTGCCCAGGGCCACTCGACATAATTTCCAGGCCTAGTTCCCTTTCATCTCCATTATTTATAGACTTTGAGCAGAAGAACAATCTCCCTTGCGGCAGCTCATTGGACTTATGTCTCCGCCTCCCCCCCATTACACAAAACCTTTATTTACACAGACATCACTGGTTAAGCACTGGCCTCACAGGGACAATGCTGTAAGCCCTTCCGTCTTTGGATTCTGAGTAATATACTACGATATGGGGGAAAGGGAACGGGGACTTAGTGTTTAAGCTATTCACCGTGAGCAGCAAGAGAATCTATCAAGTTTTGATAGACCACTATTTGTGCTCTGCATCTGTGCAATAGCTCTCAACTAGATGTCATCATCTCACTGTGTCCTCATGTTTTCAAAGTCTATTATCCTTCAGGGAGAGAGACGTCAGCTCTGAGAAAGCAACTTTAAACCTTAACTAATCACGCTACAGTTTCATTTTAAAACTTCCATCTGTCGCATAGAGATAATCACAAACAAACACCTAATGAATTAACTATAACAAACTTTAAAATGTAAAAAAAAAAAGAAAGAAAAGAAAGTAAAACTCGGTGGGGAAGAAGAGCTGGGTGGTTGTGGGGGAGGGGGGTGTTGAGGGTGGCGTTGCCAAATGTGTTGGAAATGCTTTAGACAAAGCAGACTTTTAAAGCCAAAAAGAGTGATGATGGCAGGAGAGAGGAAGGGGTAAACAGACTGAGGAAGCAAAATGCCAGCGTGTGTATTGTGCATCCTACTTTATCTTCCTCTGAAATATCAAAGGGTAATGTTTGGAGCTTTTGTCATCCTGATTTTAATACAACGCAGCGAGATGGCTTTGTAGGATAGCGGGAAGACACAGTTGTCCCCCTCAGGGTGGCACATCCAAAGCCAGCCCATCAATCTCCAGACCCGGTGCGTCTGGGTCTGCTGCTTGGGAATTCTACGTGAATGCCAACGCTGATGAAACCTGATGCTGGGCAATTTTACTTTTCTACTTTGAATAATCAGGTAAAATTGTGTGATGTATTGCATGTCAACTTAATTCCATATGACTGTGTATGTGTCTGCATGAGTGTCTCAGTGTGTGTACATACTGTATGTGTCAGTGGCGCCATGAGTTAAATCATGTATGAAAGTAATTACATCCCTGGAATGAACCAGTGTAAAAACTTGAGGATGCAATTATGCTCCCATTGAATAACTCATCCTTCCTGGCAAGAGCTAATTGCATTAAAATGGATTGTGTATAGTCCTCTAGCATGAGGCATTAAGATTAACGCCAGGAGAGTTAATAGTGTGTCATCTCCTGAGCATCCCCCACCGCACCCCCAACCGCCCATTCCCTCCCCCATATCTCTAATACTATATAAGATGAGAAGGGAGCAAAAGAGAGTGCAGGAGGAAAGAAAAACATGTTCTGTTTCTCCTCTCAGCATCTGCTCTCCCAGCTGGGAAAAGACCCAAGCTATTCATCAGGCTCCACGCTGCTGTCTGCATGTATTCAACTCACTCAAAGGTCACACCGTTAAAACACCAATCTGAAATTCTCTGGCCTGTTTTTAGAGCTCTGTCCCTTCAAATAGGCCGAACCTGTAGGCCAAACTTATTTACATACAACACAGACGCGTGTGGGTAGATATATGGGTTTTCTGCATCATTTATCAACCTCTATTTTTCCTCTGCGTTTGGTGGCCCTAGGTTCCTGTTGACAATATGTCGTCTCCCATTTATTAAAATTTCGTACTCTGTTATGATGATTCTTTCGTAACACATTTATTTAGATTAAAAATTCAACTTTTCAAGCCGCGTCCTACACAGCGATGCCACGGTCACGCGTGTTGACGTTGAGTGCGTCGGAGCTACCTGCGCTCTCTGAGGTTCAAGTGTTCGGGGGGTGCGATCTGTGCGGCAGCTTACGCTCACACACACTCGGCGTCTGAGGAAATGTGTGTGTGCTCGGTTGTAACACTCCCAAATGGCTCAACGCGCTGTGTCATAGTTCCTTGTCAGGCCCTCAGCGCTCCACCAGGCAGCTAATGCCTTGAAGAAATGGGCTTCCGAGCTCAACGTTAATCCCTACAGCATTTCTGTCCTCACTTCCCTCCTTCCTCCCTGTCACAGCAAATTTAATGTGACACATATTCACAAGAACACGGGCCCTTGTAATTGTTCGGGCTCTGGTGGATCCCGAGTCGTGATAGCGGCAGTTAGCCATGTGGAGGGTATGCTGGTGTACCAAAACGCCTAGCAAAGTGGGGGCAAATCCGCACTAATGGCGTCTGAGATATGTTGAAAAAGAAACACAATTTCTCAGTTAAATGATGTGTGAAGCAGATCTCACACAGGGATCCCCTGTTTTCTTTTTTTTTTTTTCCCGTGTTCTAGGAAGAGCCATCTCAGACATTCTTGGCTCATATCCACAAAGCTTTTTCTCACCCATAAATACTGTATACGAAATATAAAATATAGATCCTGCATAGCATTAAAGAAACTAAAGCTTTCTGTGTTATGTGCGCAGCAAGCAGTTTTTAACAAGCAGTTCGAATCTTAAAGGGTGGAGTTGACAGTGAAAATTTAATCAGGGAGGCGTTATTTTGTCACTGACACAGAGACTGAAATGATGAAAAAATTTGCCAGTGATTAATCTCTCCAGCTTAGAAGTCTCTCAGACACAAGAACTGAGCTGTTGCTTAAGAGAACAGCAATGCTGATTACTTACTAAATGTAACAAGCTGGGGACAAAGTGAATTCATTACAACGAAATAATGGAGCTCTTAACTAAAAACACATGCAATGCTTAAAATTGAACTGAAA
>JAVQJZ010039785.1:0-12119 GCA_036025355.1 Leiopotherapon unicolor | reverse complement strand
TATTGAATCAAAGAGAAGGAAGTTTTCTTATCAGTAAAGAAGACCTGATCTTTTTGTATCTATCTGTCCATATATATGTGTGTGTGTATATATATATATATATATATATATATATATAAACGTTACTGTACTGTCACATATGTGTGAACACAATGCATGTGATGGGTGTCAGTAGGTGTGGTTGAGTGTTGGGTGTCCTCTGGTTTCCGTGACACGTATTTCAGTTCCTCTAGTGGCATCTGCTTCTCTAATGCTCATCTCATCACTGTCCCTGCAACCACCTTTAACATTTACTCACTGCTGACCAGAAATTATAATCACTATTATAATCATTACGACTGTGTATTTCAACATTCTGGATCCGATACTAAGTAAAAGCAGAAACCAAAATCACCAAACTTGATACAAATACTGATTTTTTTGTTTAATATCAAAGCAGATTATGTACTGTCATGTGCAGGAGAGTCATTATAAGGTGACAACATCATTATCGTACATTTCTATTGGTTTTACACAACATGCAAAGGATTTGGGAACCATGAAATATTCCCCTTTACTGTTCCCTTTTAGTTTCTTTATGCATTACATAAAGCAGTTGTTAAAGAAAAATAACAAACACCCTCATAGGTTATCCTCCTCAAAAGTCTTTAGTTTTCATTTTTCTTATCTGCAAAAGCAATAAAGAATTAATAAACACTTTTCATTGTGGTCTTGTGAAATGCACTCAAAGTCTTTATTCATCTCTGCACACAGTAGGCAGTCCATGAGTGATGTTTACTGTCCTATCAAAATGTGTGTGTTCCCCAGTGTTGACACTAGAGGGTGTAGAAAGTCACGTTTTAAACCACAACTCTCCCAAAGTCGGTCGATCTCAAGACACTCTGCCAACCTGTCTCCAAATTCATGCCACTTCTATTCATAGATAACCCTTACACTGACCCTTACACTATAGTGAGTTGATTCAATGGAGTGGTGAACTTTGGGGATTTCTGTTGCGTAATGCACCTTTGCCTCTATCTGGTGCAGGGGGGTTGGCATGCGGATGTGAATACAGATGCAGAGCCTGTCACACTGAGAGGGAAAAGAGACGCGAGCCGATGTGCGGTCAATCTATCAAAGTGTAACAATGCTTTGGTTTTTCACACCATGCAGAGCAGTTAACCAGGTCTTTCCTATTCTCACCGCACAATGCACGAAGAGGGAATCCACCCCTCTTCTTCAGCCTTGGAAACAATACACACCAAACAATGTGTCCTTGAGTTATCTCGCAGTGATTATGACCCTTTTGTTTCTGACGTGCATGCTAAATTACTATTAAACGGTATTAAATAGGAATCAAAGAACCTTGTAAGGAAGATATCAGTCAGAGTATGTTGCAACCAGTAAGTGCAGGGAACAATAAATCTTACAGCACCGGAAGTGTTTGTTTCCTATGGGGGGCTTTATACAACACGCAACGTGGGGATATTACTCTCTGGGCAACACTTCACAGGTTTTTGTTTGGACCACCTGTGCTGTGTGTGGGGACTGTGCTGTGCTGTAGTTCTCTGAAGGAACAGCCTCACTTCACTGTATACACACACACACACAAACACACACACACACACACACAGGCTGCAGGTGCATGGTGAGTGTTATTGAGTGCGTCCTGGTTACTAACTGCTGTTTCTCTTTATACTCCCTTCTTCTGGTTTTCCATCAGCCCTTGTTTTCTTCCCAGGGCTTGGCGGATGCTTGTGTACGGCTCTATTGGGGTCCCCAGACATTGCATCCTGCCTGCAGAAGGGTCATAAGTGGCCCCACAGGATAACCTGAACAACGGTGGGAAAGGCAGGGAGCGTGGGTCTCCTTTTCTAATGCGGTCCTGGCCGCCTCGGTGCCAAAAGCACACATGCTGCCAATGAGGGCTTTCATTTCCCATCATCAATGTGAGGTTGCACTGCATGTGACTGAAAATGCCTGCACGTGTGAGCGTTTTAGCTTTTGACGGCCAAACCTGACATTCACTGTGTAAAACAGAGGTTTTGAATGGAGTTTTTTTTTACCAGAAGCTGTGCTGTAATTGCTCAGTCAAAGTTTATCAGATCTTTGATTTATTCTGTTTTATTTAGACGCATGCGCACACACACACACACACACACACACACGCACACACACAAGCACACACACACACACACACACACACACACACACACACGCACACAAATCAACACCCATACACACACTTTCCTCAATTTTGATCCCCCTCTACATCACAAGAGGCCCCTCTTTGACTTCCTGTCTGTGTGGGAACCATTTCTGTCCTCTGTCACACATGGAGTGAGAGAAGGTCTCGCTCCTGTATTTGCCTTAAAAAGACAAAGTAATTGTCAATAAACAAGGAACAATTGAACCCCCCTCACCCCACCCCCTTCTGCTGTTCCTCTGGGATGTTCATGACTTTTGGGAGAGCTTCACTTTTCCTCTATTAGAGAGCAGACGTCAAGCACAAAAGGTTTGTGTGTAATTTTGAGGTTTAGTGTAATTGCTTCCATTTTTAGAAGTATATTATTGCATGCATAAGGTGGTGGATGATTTTATTTGCTTAATTCAGCATATTTATTTATTATTTATGTTATGTTCATTTACAGTTTCTTAAATTTCAGATATGCAACAAAATGGTCCATAAGCTATGACATTTTAAGCACTAAAAACTAAACGTTACCTGAAATAAACTCTATGTCAGGTACATCTGCAGTTGGGTGTGCAGTCTTGTAGTTGGGAGCAAGTCTATGCAGCTGTTCCAGCAGCAAGTTGCTCTGAGGTAAACATGGCTGCGGGAAAGCCCCTTATTATTGTGCTCCGGATGACGTTCCTCACTCTTCCAGTGTTTACCGTGGAAATAGCTCTCTGCCAGCAAGCAGGTGTTTCCTCAAACACTCTCTGCTTTTCCAGAAGATTTGAGGATTGCATTCATCTCACCAAATAGAGCGGCATTATTACGGAAGAGCTCATGATAAATTTCTGGCCCTTATACTCACAGCAGAACTGCTTTCACGTGAACGTGGTCAGCCAGCATCTTGTACCTGCTGACATTAGGAACTATACTTTAAACTAAATTTAGGAGGACATATACCTTTAGGATTCTTAAAGGTATATGTTCATTTTTTTTTAACCACAACGGGGCATAAGATGAAATAAAGAAGTTTAAGTTGTTTTAAGCTATCATGTTGGCTTACTTATCATAAGTAAGATTCAGTCATGGAGTAAATTGCTGTTCTGTCTAATCAAATAATGAACCTAAAATTGTTTGGTTTAAAACTTTGTTGAGAGGCAGAGCTGGCTGAAAATTATTTTCCTTGCTAGACTCTTTCCTGACCGAGGGATCTTTGCAAACGTCCTGCTTGCTTACACAATAGATGATGGGAATAAAGACAGTAACTGTTTCCCCGCCAGTGTTTGTACCAAGTTAATCTAAATTCAACAGTATTGACCTTTTCTCCATTAATAACTGGTGTGACAGTAAAAAACATCATCTTAAACATATTCCATAGTAGTGGACTGTTGCATGCAGGCAGCAGACAAAGTAAAAGGACTTAGGAAGCTGCATGCCATGGTCATCTTAATTCAGTAAGAAAGCTTGAGAATAGTGGCCCACTCCTCACTTTGGTGTTATGCAGTCAATCAGAGTGACACCAATTATGTATGTCACATGAGCACCAGAGACTGCAAATGGAAAACTCTGAAAGGGGCACATCCATCAGCTCTGTCTAATGGGGCTCACAGTAGACGGAGAATGAATGAAGTCTCAATAGACGGACTCATGCACCCATTCACCATACCTTTGCACAGAAGTTGATTGGACTTGTGTATGTTTTTCGATGTTCAATTCAGTGAACCTGTTTTTGACCTTGTTTTTGTTATTGTGCCAACAGCTATGTATGCAGTATTTCTATCACACCACCAAAAAGAACCCATCACTACTCACAAATTAGTATTTTTCAATAATATGGACAACTCAAAGTCTGGATGACACTGTAGGTCAGCAGTGTTCATTGTCACATCTGAAGCAGATACTGACACAAAAGAATGACAAAAATGACTTTAAAGTACATTTAATTTCCATTTCAGAGATAACAAGTACAGTAGATTCAGCAAATGTAATAACCTCTGTAACAGAGAATAATGTGTTTTCTTACTGATAAACACTGTTGAATGGTCTACAATCCAGAGCAATAGCTGAGCCTGTCTGGTACATAAAACCATCATCATCATCCAGTTTTGCTCTTTAGATCCTGCCCTAAAATACAGCCAAGACAACAGCACTGTCCCTGCACAATAAGTAAGTTAAACATTCAAAATGAATATTAACAGCATTTTCTGGCTTTCCAGAAACATACAATATTAACTAGAAAAATATATAACATTTTATGGTTATAAATGATTATTTTTGCTTTCGAACAAGTCTTCAAAGAATGCTTTTGATGAGATACATCTGAAGACTTTTTAGTTCTGCAAAACTTGCTGAGCAGCAAAATGGTGCAGTAATTTTAAGACAAACTACAGTATATGTGCATGTATGACATTGTTAAACAATTAATGTAATGTTGTATATTCTGTCAAGTACAATAAAGCATAGTTTATCTTTAGTGTCATGTTCTGTCTGAGGCTGAGAGTTGCAGTTTGCAACATATAAGAAATATTCTATGACTCAAAGTGCATGAACATAACTCCCTTTTAGTTTTCCATAAAAACTATGCAAACCTCCTACACATAGTATATACATTCAAGTTTTTAAGATTCCCTTTTCATACAACTGTATGATGAGTAGTTGTACAATATTGTACAATCTCAGCATCAGAAATGCTGGAACAAAGTGCTTGTATTTTTTTGTGCTTGTTTAACAAGACCTTAAACTTAAGTCACAAATAAGAATAATTTAAATTCTTTTGTTTTCTTCATTTTACAGCTATTCTTAGGTGTCCCCTGAGAGGTGTGACTTTGTGACTTAAAATCACAAGAATGACTTCAAACTGCTCATTGATTGCAGCATCAATATAATTCATCTTCTCATTTTCAACTGTAGACTCATTGTCTGCTCTTGTATCTCACTCTCCATCAGTTCCCCGTGTGCTTAGCATAGTCACAGTCAACTTAGGATAATATATTTTTTAAAGTCTTTGACTCAAAGCTTGAAGCTTCGTCTTGGCTGTTTATTTCAGTCTCAGAATCTTCAGCATCGGCGTAAGTGCCATCCTCGGATTCTGCGCTTACTTTGATCAAAGTATCAAGTGGGATTAGTGTTTCCACAGCTTTTTTAGCTGCGTCTTGATTATCAGTCTTGCTTGGAACAAAGTCTTGCTCTCCATCATCAGTTTCCTCCTCTGGTTCGTCTGAATCCTCCTCTGCCTCATCTTCTCCATCGGCCGAATCTCCCTGGTTCCCACTCCAGTCTTCATTGGCTGTGTCAGATTCCTTCTCCTCTTTTATGGATGCTTCGACATTGTCATCATTATTATCAAAGGTTCCATTTGGTCTGTTAATAACTTCACATTGTGTTTCATTTGCTTCTGTCTTATCATTATCTTCATCGTCATCCCTCACTGGGCTATTTTCTCTGTCGCCGTCATTTTTTTCAGATATTTCCTCCACATCCTCATCTTTATCTGGCTTCAGCTCTACCACATCATCAGGACCTTCAGTTTCATCATTTGTCTCAGTTAAAGCATCATCTTTGGTCACCTCGTTTTCATTGCATGTTTCTTCAGCAGGATTGGATTCACTGACAACATTTTCCACAGCCTCTTCATCGTCTCCTTCTGTAACATGCTGTCTGTTATCTTCTGATGATTCGTCTTCTGTGTTATCAGTGGATTCTTCCTTTTCAGTAATCTCATTTCCAGTCGTTTCAGGCTCCCCTGATTCTTCTCCTCCTGTATCACGTTCTTCCGTCTCATCTTCTGTTGTTGCGCAATCTGTGCAATCTTCACCTGTTGCTTTAGACTCCCCATTGCTTTCATTTTCACCAGATTTCTTCTCAGTATTTTCAGCCTGTTCTGATTCTTCTCCAGTCGTTTCACCCTCTGGTTCCTCATTGTGACATCCATTATCTTCTTCATCTTCTTCAATGTCTTCTTCTTCTTTCACAACATCTTCACTGACACTGCTTTCCGCACTCTTTTCAGACGATTTTGTCTCATGAAGCTCTTCAGCTAATGCCTCTTCAACATTTTCTGCCTCGCTTAAGGTCTCCTTCTCATTAGTCGCCACATCCTCTTCTGCACTTTCAGCTATAGTCTTGTCTTCAAGCTGGGTTTCTGAATACTCAACTCCTGATTCATTTTCATTTGTAACTTTTGAAGAATCCTCTTCTCCTGTGCTCTCATTTGCATCTGTTGTTGCATCTCTTATCGGTTCATTGTCATCTGTGGCTGATTCATTGCTTTCTTCTGGTGATTCATTTGCAACCACAGCTTTGGGGCTTTCTTCTCTTGCAGATTCTAGATCATCTTCTCCCTCTTCATTTGAGTCATTGTGAGCTTTACTGGCGTCCTCTTCACCTGAATTTTCTTCTGCTGTGGCTACATCAGCAGTCTCTTCCTTGGTGTCATCCTCATCTGTGGTGAAAGCCCCTTTTCCCATAGCAGCGTCATCCTCAGTTGTTGCTACTTCGGATGGATCTCTTGACAGTTTTTGATTTGTCTCCTCTGTAGTTTCCTCGTCATTTGTGGTGGCATCCATGCCTTCTGCAGAATCATCTTCACTGCTAGCACCAGTTTCTTCCACATATTTAGTTGTCATTTCTGCTTCTACAGCCTCATCTTTGTCAGATTCATGTTCACTTGAGTCTGCCATATCTTCTGATGCATTTGCCCCTTCAGCTGTGGTGGCTTCACCAGTTTCCTTCTGTAGTTCATCTTCACTTGTGACAGCAGTCCCATTGTCTTCATTAGTCTCATCTTCAGTTGTTACTTTTTCATCTCCTTCTTTCTCATCAGACTCATCTCCACTAGTGGTTTTTACAGCCTCGTCTTTGTCAGATTCATGTTCAGTTGTGTCAGCCACATCTACTGATGCATTTTCCCCTTCAGCTGTGGTGGCTTCACCAGCTTCCTTCTCTATTTCATCTTCACTTGTGACAGCAATCTCATTATCTTCAGTAGTCTCATCTTCAGTTGTTACTTCTTCATCTCCATCTTTCTCATCAGACTCATCTTCACTGGTGGCTTCCATAGTCTCAGATTTGTGTTCAACTGTAGCTTCACTGTCAACTTCTTCTGCTGCACTGTTATCTACAGCTTTATCTTCTTCCACAGCACTTTCATCTTCAGCAGTTGTTGCCTCATCATTTGCAGTTTCATCTTCGTCGTCTGTGGCAGCGGTTTGCTCTCCCTCTTCAGTGCTTCCTGTCTCTATAACTTCGTCCTTGTCAGATTCATCATCAGTTGCAGCTGCCACATCAGACTCTTCTGCTGTATTTTCATCTTCAGCTTCCTTTGATTCATCTTCACTTATTACATCCAACTTTTTTTCTTCAGCTTTCTCGTCTTCGGTTGTTTCCTTTGGCAGTTCATCACCTGTGGCATCATTCTCCTCTGTAATCTCATCTTCATTTGTGGAGCCATTTTCTGCTGAATCATCATCACTTGTGGCAGTCTCGTCTCCACTGTCAACCATCCCTGCTTCTACAGTTTCTTCTTTGTCAGATTCTTCTTCTTCTTCTTCTTCTTCTTCTTCTTCCTTCTCTTTTTCTACAGCCATCTCATCTTCAGTTGTTGCGTCTTCAGCTGGTCCTTTAGATGATTCATCAGCTGTGACTTTGTCATTGTTTTCATCTGCAGATTCATCTGCACTGATGGAAGCAAGCTGTTCTTCACCATTGCTCGTCCCTTCTTCCACAGCCTCATCTTTGTTGGCTTCATCTTCACTTGTGGCTGTCACAGTGGTCCCCTCTGCATTTTCATCTTCAGCTGGGGTGGCATCAACCACCTTGTCCTCAAGCTCATCCTCAGCAACAAACTCATCTCCACTAGTTGCTTCTTCAGTTGGTTCTTTTGACAGTTTATGAACTGAGGCATCACTCTCCTCTGCCTCATTTTCAACCTCAGCTGTGGTGGCTTCAGCTGCATCTTCTTTTAATTTATCTTCACTTGTAATCTCTTTTTCATCAGCAGTCTCTTCAGTCTCAGCCATTTCGGCTGCATCTGTGTCGTTCTCATCTGCAGTGGTGGCCAGAATTTCTTCTTCCACATCTTCCTCATTGTCAGATTCATTTTCGGTTGTGGGGGCCACAGCAGTCTCTTCCTGGGATTGCTCTTCACTTGTGACAGCAATGTCTTTTTCTACAGCAGTCTCATCTTCAGTTGTTGCGTCTTCAGCTGGTTCATTTGATGAGTCATTAGCTGTGGTTGTCTCATCATTCTCATCCTCAGAATCATCTGCAGTTGTGAAAGCGAGTTCTTCTTTATCACAAATTGTTTTCTCTTCCTCAACCACATCTTTGTCAGATTCATTTTCGCTTGGGGATGTCACATCAGCCTCTTCTGCTGCATTTTCACATTCAGATATGGTGGCTCCAGCAGCCTCTTCCTTCAGTTCATTTTCACTCGGGGCAGCAATCTCTTCTTCATCATCAAGTATTCCTGGTTTCACAGTTTCATCCTTGTCCGATTCATGTTCAGTTAAGACTTCTACGGCCGTTTCTTCTGCTGCAATATTACTGTCAGCAGTTTCTTCCTTTGACTCATCTTCACTCGTGACAACAGCGGTCTTTTCTACAGCCAACTCATCTTCAGTTGTTCCTTCTTCAGCTGGTTGATATGATGATTTATCATCATTACTGTCATCTGTAGACACATCGGCAGCTACCTCTTCTTCCACAGCCTCATTTTCGTCAGATTCATGTTCACTTGTGGCTGCCACAGTGACCTCTTCTTCTTCATCTTCAGCTGTAGTGGCTTCAGCAGCCTCTTCCTTACATCTGTCTTCACTTGTGACAGTAACCTCTTTGCCTATCGCAATATCATCTTCAGTTTCTGCTTCTTCTGATAGGTCTTTTGACAATTCATCAGCTGTGGTTATGTTATCGTTCTCTAGATTTGTCAGTTCATGTGTTCTCATTCTGTTCTGCAGAAGAACCATTTGGACTGGTGGCAGCAACCTTTTCTTCATTGTCAACCCATTTGTCTTTGCTTCCTTTTTGACAGGTTCAGCTTCATCTTCATCTGGTTCATCCAGTAGTTTTGGCAGATCATCATCTGCAGTGGTGGCAGCTGTGCCTTTCTCTGTCTCTATCATGGATTCATCTTCAGCTATGCCTATGTTTGCACTCTGATTTTGCGCCATTTCATCTTCTGTTTTGCTTATTTCCTCATCTATGGGTGAGGCAGCAACTGTTTCTTTAACAGTGTCTACTTCTTCTTGACCTGCATCGTGACACACGTTATCTGCTTCTTTTATATCTGCTGAGACTGCAAAGTCATCTTCAGTTACACAGCTGACTTGATTCTCTTTCACTTCTCTCACAGCACTTACAATAACTTTTTCTACAATTGTTTCTACTGCTTTTGTTTCAGCATTATTTTCAGAATCAGATGTGCATGTTATTGACTGTGTTTTGCTAGGCTCAGTGTTCTTCATCAGCAGAATTCTCTTTAGGTCAAAGTCTGTGAAAACAGGTGCAGGGTTGATAACTTCTGCAGGAATTGGTGGCCTGGATGTAATTTGTTTCTTGATGCATGTTTCACATGGACAGTATTCATCATCGTTTTCACTGCGCTGGTCACTATAAGACGTGCCTGTTGCTGAGTCATCACTTTTTTCTGCTTGTGGATCAATTGATTGTTTGAGCCTCTTAAGCCTCCATCTTCTACTTTCTGTTTGTGTTGTTGAAGCACGGGACATTGGTTCTTTAGGAGGTTTTGGCAGTCCTGCTCGACCTTGGATTTTTCTCAGCTCTCTGTCTATACTTGTCTGGATTCTTTTTTGGACCTCAGTCTGAAGTTCATTTATCATCATGTCAAGCTGCTCATTATCATCCAAGTTCCATCGAAACTTGAACTCCCTCATTGCATTGATATAATGTGTCATGAACTGCTTTTCTAGTTTAGTCAATAAGGTTAAGACCCAAACAGGATCGGGATCTTGAGAAATCCTTTTGGCTTGTGCTTGTTGAACAAGGGGAGGACTCTCAGAACTGGTCTCCTCTTGACATTCTATTTCTACTTCCTGTGTAAGTTTTTGGCCATTACTGTCATTTCCTGAACTATTGTTTGAGGAGTTTGGCGTTTCAGGTAGTTCTCTTGGACTATCGTTGCTTCTAATTGTCTCGTCTGTTGCTCGATCATCTTCCTTTTGCTTGTCGTCATATGTTCCTTCTGCTTCTTTCTCACATGTCCATTGAGCATCTGTTACTGCTTCAACTTCACAGACTTCTTCTACTGTCCTTAACGTATCTGCACAAGTTAGTGGTTGAGTTGCATCACCACTCACGCCATCACTACTCTTCCCAGAGCCGGTAGAGCCACTGTTGACATCCACACCAGAGGATGACGTATGATTGAATTCATCATCCACAGAATGGTGATCATCTTTCTTTAACACATGTTCATTTTCTGAGGGATCACAAAGCCAAAGAGACTTAAGAATATTCATCAGCTCTTGGTATCTTGCATCCTTTTCATTAGCATTTTTAGGATTATTATCTATTAATTGCAACTTCACAAGACAATCCAGAAGACCTCTCGCTGAAGTGCTTAGTTTACGTCCATACACTGGAGAAATTTCTGGTAAACTGTTACATCTATCAAGCTTCGGGCTTAAAAGCACTTTCATCACATGTATGGAGGAGTTGAATATTTTCGAAGCATCATCTCTGTGAGTACAGGTATCATCTCCATTTGGCACCTCTGTACTTGTTAGAAGGTCATTATTAGGGACACTGTTCATTGCAATTTCTTCTTCGTCTTTGGTATTATCAGTTGCAGAGTCACCATTGTCTTTATTATCCTCATTTGTATTTACTGCCTCAGTTGTGTGGCCACTTTTTTGTCCATCACAGTTTTCATTTAACTCTTCCATGTCATACATATCACCGCCTGCTGGTAATGTTTTCAGCCATTCATTCACAACTTCAGTAGGGGATGCATTTGGTAGGTTAGATGGTACCAGGTCAAAGTCATCAGGATTTGTGTTGTTTTGTCTGTGCTTGCTGCTTTTCTCACTCTTATTGTCAGTGAGACTCCTACCAATGTCTGTAGCTTCCACTTGACCATTTGTTATCCTCTTAGACACATTGGATTTTGATTCTCCAGTGACTTGAGCCTCGCACATCTCTTGGGCAATGTCTGAACTGGACAGAGTTTGTGACAATTCACTCTCAGCTGACTCTGTGTGACAAATAATGTGACCCTTAGTCACTTTTGGTTGTTGTGCATTCTTACAGGTTTCTGATGCTGCTGAATTTACAGACTTTGATTTGGCTGTAACCTTTGCAGTTGCATTTTTTGTGCTTTGCCTGCTTGACTTGCTTGCCTTAGAGTGACCACTCCTTTTATCTACTGTATCTTGTTGTTTCTTTTCTTCAGAAAAAATGGATGTGGGTTCACTGTTGTTTACAGTATTCACAACTTCTCCATGATTTATGGGAGAAACACTAGTTATCTCCTCAGTTGGAACATCAATGGATGGTTTCACCTCCTCTTTATTTTCAACACATTCATCTCTTATAATATCACTTACTTTGGATTTTCGAGATTTGACAGACAGATTTGACTTGACAGATAAAGAACTTTGTGGCCGCGCTTCGGTTTTCTTTTCTCCCCCTTCAGATTTAGTTGACTTCTTTGAACGTGCTGAAACCTTAGACTTTGATGACATGGCTGTAGGTGTTCTGTCTTCACTTTCCTCAACTGTCACAGCGGGGATTTCAGGTCTATCTGTCATTTCAGATCGAACAGATTTTGCTGACACAGGGCTAAGTATTCTTTCTTCCTCAGCAGGAACATCAGATACTTTTGATTTTTTTGATCTCACTGACAGATCTGACTTTGCAGACACAGCACTTGGAGCTCTCTCTGATTTCTCTGGAGTATTTCCTTCATGAGGAGTATCCAAACATTCAACTGTAGGAATTTCAGGAG
>JAVQJZ010039728.1:0-14351 GCA_036025355.1 Leiopotherapon unicolor | reverse complement strand
AGGAGATATTTATTAGGAAAATGAGGGGAGAGACCTAAAAGAGGTACAGAAGAAGGTTGATGGAGGTGAATTGCATCAAAAATCATATGCCTTTTTGAGTATATTTAATACTTTTGTAATGTGAACAAACTTTCTGTGAATTAGTTTGTACTCTGATATGCATTTGAGAAGTAAAGCATAAAGATAAAGAGAAATGGAAATAATAAAGAAGGGAAATGAAAAGGGAACTAAATAATGGAGGAATGAAAGGCAATAATTGAAAAGCCAAGTGGGGCCGAATGGACAGGAAAGAGACAAGAGATTAAATAAGAGAAGGTGTGAAGAAATTGAGGCAGAAAAATAGAACAGGTGAGTAATCTTGGAAGGGATGAAGACTATGAAAAGGAAGACAACTTGGGATGACTGGGAAAATGTTTTAGAGGTATGGATGAACAGAATAGGGAACGTAATGAGGGATCATCCAGCGCTTAATTCAAGAATGATTGTTGCATGTAAAATTCAAATTACCGTATGCAAGAATCAACAGATCCTTGCTGTGAAGGTCTGCTTTTAAAATGCTCCATTATTCACTACAAGAGGAGGTTTTCATCCTTTCCAAACCCCTTATCCTGGAATGATTATAATGAACAATGATGATGCTTGATTGTGATGAAAACTAATCCCGATCTCCTTTAGTTGTGTCTGACAGAGTAATCTGGTGATGGCGGGGATGAGTGTCCCAGCTGCCTATTTCATCCCTTAGAATAACGCAGATTAAAATGAATATCCCGTCGCCAGAAAACCGAAGCAGCGGTCCGATTCTCAGGTGTCTTATGGCCCTCCTTTAGACGCTGAGGTGACAATTGGACTGCAGAGACATTTATCTAAATGAAGCGAAAGAGATATTTTAGGAGCAAGAACCACAGACATAATTAAGCAGCATGTTAGGGAATTGATGGGAACAGCATAAAAGTTCCTTTTGATTCCTACAACCAGTGGCTATAAGATAAAAGAAAGAAATTTCACAGCATCTTTCTGTTAAATTGTACTCTTGCACCTTCACTGGGAAAGGAGTCATAACAAGAAAAAGCTCAAATAGTTAAAGAAAGTGAAGCGTGTAAAGTGTACCTCCTTATGGCTGGAGTCAGATGAGCGATAAATCATACTCAGTACTTATTGATGAAACTTTTTTCTTGAAAGAGTTGTTAGTTGCTGAAATCATCTCTCCAAAGTGACTTTGTAGAGCAACTGCTACACACTGCAAGAGATAAAGGAGGAGAAAAAACACAAAATGAAAAGCAAATATGAGGTTTCAGCTGTCTTTGTTAACCACATCGAGTGGCCTTTTTCCAAAAATAATGGTATTTTTAGTATAAAATACTGTCTCCAGTGTTTCCTTGCTGAACCGCTGTGGAGGTCTGGTCTTTTGTTGGTTTGCTCTTCTAAATTTGGGCCACACAAAGAGACTTGACTTGACAAAACACCAGCAGCAAATCAGCCAGAACAAATATCCTCTTGATTTTGCTTTTAGGCTGTTTTTAATAGATGATACATGGAACTGTATGACTCGGTGAATCATACCAACATAACAAAAAATATTTGCATTGTCACCATTGGTCTGCTCTTTAGCTTGATAAATCAACCACAAAATGTATGGTCTTTGGTGTCCAGCTAACGATTCATAGTTTCAATCCAGTAATTTCGGTCCAGTTGTTTCAAGTTGGAAACAGTAGCTGTCCCTTCTTTCCAGTATACCACCGCTCCACTTCACAGATCTGTTTGACTGATTTGGCTTGGCACAGTTTGGTTGTACTGCAGGTTTCTATGGCAAGAACAACAGGAATTAGCTGAACTTTTTCAGCTTCCTGTTGCCAGGCCTTGATTAATTTCCTTTTTTTCGTTGGTGATTGATCAGCACGACTTTGTCAGTCCCTCCTGCTAATTGATCGGTCCACATGAAGATTGCTTTTCCCTCCTTTTCTCAGCATGCTGTGATCTGAAATGAGTCGAGTATTCATCCGTCGCTTTCATGCTCAGCCTTCATGATCAAATCATACAATTTCTCACCAGTAGTGCTGTTTCAAATAAGTGGACGAGTGGTACCGTAGGAGTCCTCGGAGCTTTTAAAAGGCATTTGGATTCAATCTCACTCCTGATTTCAGGGTCATTAAAGAAACTAGTGCTGCTGTCATGTTGACTCCACCGGAAAATCAGCTCCATAACCAATTATTTATTGTAAAATCCTCGGATACTGAAGCTTGTCCTGTGTCAGTTTCATCCAATTCCCACATTTCTTTGGTGTCCTTAAGGTTCAATTCATGATAAACAACATATTTTTTCTTTTATATACCTCACCAGAGTTAGAGATAAAAGATTGCTGCATGTATTTGGACAGTGTTTGGACATATGTGGTACCAGAGCCTTCAAATACCTCCATGCTCTGAGAGTAATTACATGTAGATGCTTGTTATGTCGTCTAACAATACGTCTCTGAGAGTCAGTAGGGTGCATTCATGGTCACCGTGATGTGACATTAAACAGACCAAGAGATCAAGGCGGAGAAAGCGAGAGGCAGATTGTGACGGACAGGCCAGCAGACAGTTCTTGCTCTGAAGTTTGGAAGCAGCGGGGAGTCGAGATGTTCACGATGTTTTGATGTGTTCCTCCACCATATGCGCTGACGGGATGGTGGCTCGAACAGATGCTCGCTGTACGTGACTCCTTTTTTACTTCATTTTCTTAAAATTCCTGCCAGCAGCTTTTGTGAACATTTCATGAACAATAAAGAACAGCCGGATATTCATAACCATGATTTGTGTTTTCAACTTAACGCCGACAACAGCAACTAAATGTGTGGTACAAATGAGTAAGACCTTTCACAAACTTGCCCCCGGGATGAAGACCCTCGCTAACCTCTGGCTAACAGCTCCCAGAGCTCTTCCTAAACCTCTTTCCAGGGCAGAGGCAGCACTAGTCTGATCATTAGCGTGAGTCGAGGTTAGGAGCAAAGCAATTAAATGTTTAATATCCCAACAAATTGAAACAAATTGCGTTCTGTCAGCAGTTTAAAGACGTTCACTCCAGGCTCCAGTGTTACGGCGCAATTCATAACCCAACATTTACAGTTCGCCCTGAGTGAATGGATAACGAGTAATGAATGAAACGAGGTTAAGCTAGCTTTGGGCTTTCTGCAGCCTGGGATTGAGGTAAGCCCTCGGCTAAGAAACAAAAGTGTGATAAGCCTTAGTGTGACATTAAAACCAAATATGTTACTGATACCAACCCTGCTTCACCTTCGCGGAAACACACTTCAGGCTCTACAAAAAAACAAAACAAAAAAAAAAAAACTCATAACCAGCCCTGCTCTGCATAATAATGTTCTTTAATGAGTGAGCATGACCAAACAAAAGCTTAAAAAAAAGAGAAAAAAAGTTCTATATTGTTTCAAAATAAGAGCACTTTAAAACATGTTGGACTTTATTTTAATTATAGGAGGGAATACTGTGTCTGACATGCTGTTCAGCCTGTTACCTCACTCGCAGCTGCATTTGTCCTCAATTAACATACGTCACACTGTAATTAGACAGAGCCCAAAACAAAAAAACTCAAATCCAGACATACATGTAGCCAAGATCCCTCCACACAAACCACGTCTGGAGGTGGACAGAGGCACAGTCACGACAAAGACATCCTGGGAACAAGGAATTATCGAAAAGGCAAGAAGGAGGAGGAGAGTGGTCCAGCTTTCATCCAGATAATTGAAAATATAGGAGAAAAGGGAGAAGACGAAGGGATAAAATATATGACAATATGTGAATGGCTGGCATGAGGAAATGATGTTACATTGATGAGACGAAGAATGACTTAGTGAACGAAGATCGAGTGAAGCAGGAAGCTACGGAACAATCGCAGCTCGGCTCTTTCTATCCAGTATCTTCTTTTATTAGTTATAATTTGATTCTAACTTTTGAATCTATGCAAGTTTTTTCTGTAAGGATAGTGCACGAATAGATTGAGGTCAGCAGTCGTTCAAGCTCCAGAGATGAACCAAACACAGACTCTTAACCACCGCCTTTAAAAGAAAGTATAGAGTGGACATCGATGGGCAGAATCTCACATACACACACACATTCGTGAACAAAGAGGCAGCTGAGAGCAAACCCTCGCTGACAGACCACCTCCCGAGACTGTGTGGTCCAATCAGACACCCGTCGAGCGTGATACACACTCGCTCACACACACACACACACACACACACACATATTCACAGCTCTCTATTTACTCCATCCCACTTCATTGTGCAGCCACTAGATTAGAGGGAAGAAAATGAGTGAAAGCTGGGGGGATATCTTGACATTGTGCTGCTCATTTCATACATTTTTAAGCGTATTATTTTTGGTGTGTCTCAAGCAGACAGAGCAAATCATGCTAAACATACATACATGCAGGAATGGCACTGTAGGTTACTTTAAATACGCTTAAAAGCATCCAGCAAATGGTGAAACCTTGTATGATCGTTAAAATCTTCAGATATGTAAGAAAAATATTACTTTTGAGACAATGTTTTCTTAAGTATGTCTTTGTATGTTTGCTCACCAACGATTTCATCACACAGAGCACATTTTATTCAAGTTATTAAAAATTCAGATATTTTGCATGTTCCTCCCCATGTTCTCGAAAATTCCCTCGGGATGCTTTGGTTTCCTCCCAGAGTCATTAAACATGCAACTCAGGTGAATGACAGCTGCTTTCAAAAGCTTTGAATGCATTCATGTTCGTAGACCGGTCACCTGTCAGGAGTGTGTCTGGACCTTTTTCTTCTTTTTTTTGCTTCATGCATGGCGAGACAGGCTCCGGTGCCTGCATGTTCTTGAAAAGAAGCAAAGGGACACGGCAGGTGGATGGATCCATGGGAGATTCTCATCCCTTTTTGCTTCAGTTTTTTATCTTTTGTTAGAAGAACGCAGCTAAAAGCCAGGAGATATAGCAGATAGTGAGACATTTGAAAATTCGAGAGTGGGAGTGAGAATGTAATTCAAAAGAACTACAGGAAGTGATTCATTCTTACAAGGTTTCAAAGTAAAAATGAGAAATCTCTGACTTAACAGCTGGACAGAAAAGCGTCTCAGTCCAAACAAAACAAACTTTAGATGTGGTGGCACAATAAAGAAATGATGATTTTGTGCAGCCTAGTCACAGACTGTCCTGTAAATTAAATGTCTCAAAAGCTGAAGTGATTATTCCATTCATCTGTTCTGACTTTCAAATTAAAACTAAATGCTAAATATTCTCTGGCTGCAGCTTCTCAGGGGGCAGGGTTTGTTGTTTTTCTTGATTTATTTGGGTTGTGGCTATTACTTTGACAACATAAAGCCATTTCAAGAATTCAGCATCTTTCAGGAAACTGCGATGGGTGTTGTTTTTTCTTTTATTTACTTTTTTGTACGTTTTCTTAGGCTAACATCTAATAATGAAAATAGTCATTAGATTCAGCCCACAGTAGGTCCAGTCTGAGAGACGACTAAGCTCCTGTTGTCCCACAACAACTGCTGGTCGAGTGGTTGAACAGCTTTGGAAAATCCTCCTCCGACACCTTTCTGACATTGGATTACAGTAGGCGGCTTGACTCACTTTCTGAAAACGGCGATCCAACGTCACACCCTCACGCTCAGAGTTGAGAAAAGAGCCACTTTGACCTTTTCTCTCTGGTGAGTCGAGAGACAAAAAGGATGCGGGAGAGAGCGAGAGAGAGAGAGAGAGAGGAAGACAGGTGTGGCAGGCAACAAAGGTGTAATTGTCTGAAAATGTGTGATGCTATCTGCATCTCCATCTTCATTTGAATATATGATGTTGCTCCAGCGGCGCCATTTGGACGGGCTGTAGTCAAATTCCTGATGTGGTGAAGCAACACGTGCTACGAACCACTTTTCTTTGTCATATAACACTGCCCTCACTCTGACTTGCATAATTACTGTGCACCCCCCCAAGATCCAATCACCTCGGATGGACGTGCTTCCGTCCAAATGAAACTATTTAAACTTTAAACTTTCTATCAATACCTGGCGCAGATACAGACGCTCGCTCTCACAGACAGGGGGCAAGCTAATTGACACCAAGCCACCCACGGTGTAATCCCATCTCTGACCTCTCACTGCGTGGGTCAGCACAACAGCCTGACCAGTGACAGATGAGCCACACACACAGAGGGTTGCAGTGTGTTTTGGGCGGAGCCAGCAGACGACTCCTATCTTCTATCCTCAGGAAATCCCATTCACTCAGTGAGAAAATTGGCTTTGGGATGGAAAGAGAAAAACAACTGCCCCCCTCATCCCTTTTCCCCTTTTGGCCATCTCCGCTGTCGTCCTGCTGTGCCCAAGTAAAGCGCCTTACATATCCACACACACTCACACACACACAGCCAAGTAAAGGTTATTTACCGACCGCAGAGAATGAATTTTCTGGATATCTATCTTAATCTCTTTTTAGACCAGTCTAATCTGTTCTGAGGAGAGCGAGCGGGGCTACAGATGGAAGGAGGAGGACTGAGGACAGAAATGAGGAAAGGACAGTGTCCAACCAATATGCCGCACACTGTCCGCTCATTCAGTCTTAATTTTCCTCCTAATTATACATCATGATTTGCTGAATAGTCTCTGATGACTCTGTCCATATTTGAACGTAAATATTGGACACATAGATTTTTACCACACACAAGCGTATGAAGTCGTATATTCATTCATGATTGATGAGGAATTCACGAACAGCAGTAATCATCCAGTAAAAAACGTAAAATACAGCTTAGTTTGTGGTCTGAGTGAATGCTGGGAGGTTTGCCTTCACACACACCTCAGGGCACTTCAATACAATCTCAAACAAACTACTAATATTACATCAGCTCCATTAAAACTTTTAATATTTGTCTCCCACTGCTAACTGAATTAAATCCAAATAAGAGATAGCAAATCAATCAAACTGAAATTAAAAGTCATGTAAATTTAGAGTACCTAAATTAAACTGTTTTACTGGATTACAAAAATACATATTGAATGAACAGCAGTGCCTTTTTTTCCACTGTATAAACTGTCAGAAAATAGAAGATGCTGCAGGGCTTGTGATGTCTTCAAAAAGCTCATTTTGTCCGAGCAACAGTCAAAAACACCAAAGACATTAATATTATAAAGATGTGCAGTAGAAGCTTTTCATCTAAAAATGATTGATTGATGATTGATCAGTGTCGTTTACCAGTCATCTGTTCCAATCGTCTTTCCTCACTGTGGTTTGGAGAACTTGGTCAGTTGGATTTTTTTTTTCTGTGTCAGAAATGTGCGCGCTAAAAATACGCCGAAGCGATGAGTATCAAACATTCATCGGGTGTGATTAAAGGAGCAAAAGGTAGCCCGAGCCTCTGTTGTAATGGTTCTAAACAAAGGCCGGTCTTTGTAGTGCCTGGAAGAGTACAAAGCTCACATCACACTAACTTCAAAGGGAAAATCCAGTTTAAAATAGAGCCTCTGCAGTTATTCCTAGAGCAGGGAAAAGGCAGTCTGCTGAGGCCAAAATGAACAAGTCACTGTCAGGGTTTATTCTGTGATGCTGTTGTAACACTACTAAAGCTCAATAAAATATGAATGATAAAGAATGTTAAAAAAGTACAGATAGTTTGAGTTTTATTGTAGAAATATGGAGCGCTTAACTGAGAATTTGGGTAAAATTTCAGATTTAAACGATCATATCACCAGGATATTGTGAGAATACAAGATAATTTGCCAAAATCTACAAAAATAAACAGGATAATCAGTACGCTGTTGGAGTAAAACCTCATGGCTGCTATGAACACACATAAATCACACACTTTTTTTTAAACATGAGGTTAAAAAAATGTCCATGCAGGGATTTAAGGCTGTGCTCTTGTAACGCTGCCACAAGGTTGTATTTCCTTTCTGGGGCTGACTGACCAAAACCACTTTAGATAAGAAACTCGGTTCAGTGGCTCAAGAGATGGAGGGGAAGACACACACATGCACACACACTCACGCACACACACTTATTTTATATTGTAAAGGTCATGCAAAGATAACATAATTGATCGGATGACTGATCACACAAGGCTGTAAAAGGGAACTGCAATTAAATGAAGCGAGAGCCTTTTAACTGTGTGAACATGTTTAAATATGTCAGTATGAGACTCTTTTTATACCTTGCGATAAGACTGATATAAATTAAGTTATCCAAAATCAAACATGTAATGCTAAAGTAGTAGTAAAGTGGAACAATAGTGGGATAAAATGATATTACACGAGTAGATGTAGGCTAAGAACAAACATTACAAGCAAACTGAATATATGTGTGAGTCAAGGTCAGGTAATATGTGTAATAAGGAACACAATTAAAAAAAAATTATTAATATGATATTTGATAACATAAGAGTAGGTTACGTTACAATAAATAAACATTTTGATTTTTCGTTTTTGAGTGTTGCTAATACAGATTGTTGTCAACTTTCCACCAATCTATACTTAACAGCACACACTTCAAGTTAAACTGTCTGAACTAAAGCCGACCATGAAGACTGTTTTAATTCTTTATCTTTATCCATCACTTGCATTCATGCATTCACAGTTTGCTTCAGGCTGTGTGATATAAACTCAGATTTGTGTCCTCATAACGGGCAGTGTTGAGGATGTCGTCAGGTGTAATTGCTCTCGTGACAGTGAAGTTCACCTTGTTCTTTTTTTTTTTTTCCTTTTTCCTTTTCCTTTCCTTTTTTTTTTTTTAGAGGTCAGAGGTTTAAAGTTCGTCTAACATGCAGACTGTTCCCTTTGTGCCACGTGCAGAAAAATCCAAATTCAGGACAAGGTTAATAGTGTCACATGGCTTCCACCTGCTTTCACACAGACCATTAACAATTCATTTCCTGATGTTGATCTTCAGCCTCTTTGTAGTCTGGGAGCTCTTATTAGATGCAATATGCCCACTTGGAAACGGGCTGGTTGTGACAGCTTTGTTTCTTTTTAATTTGATCCGCAAAAGTCGTCTTCTATTCAGGTCCAGACACCAGCAGACGCGCATTTAATATCTGAAATCTGCCTTTTGAAACCGGTATGCTGAATGATTCATCACAACTGTCTGACAGCAACATTTTTTCAGACGTGCTTTCTAAGAAAAATACTGGAATGCCCTACGATTAGTGCTAAATAATGATGAAAATCTGTGTTGTTTGTGCGATGTCTTTGATTTTAGTGAGGATATAAAAGACATCGACCTCTGTTGCTACCAGACAACGTACAACGATGCAGGTGAACTCTTGTTTGGATATAACAATGCCCAAAGGCTTCAGCTGCTGTTCACCCTCACGGTCTGATGTTACAGGATCATTCCACCGAACACACTGCGTTATACATACAAACACACACCTTTCTTTCTGGGTTCAATGTGTGCGTCTAAGATCCCTTGTTGCGTTCTCGTCTGACTGCTCTGTTGTGTTGTTCCTCCAGTACATTATTAGCACTCTGTCTCTCAAAAAACACAAACACACACACACACACACACACACACACACACAGAGCCACTCACAGCTGCAGACCGCTTGACAAGGGGAAAATTGGTTTGGTCAACAGGGTCACACATGGGCTGAGTCTTCCTTCTTTCCCGTGGCTCACCAAAGCCTTTATCAGCAGCGTGTGTGTGTGTGCGCGCCAGCTACCACAACCAACAAGTACACACACTCAGTCAGAAGAGGAAGAAAGCCTTTCCTCCTGTTGCGCTTTGACACACTGTGTAATTGCTACAACACACTTTGCTTTATTTCCCCCCACACTCCTTTTTTGTGTTGCTTCGTCACACAAACACACACAGAGCTGTAGTTCACATTGGTCTTTGTAAGTCACTCACGCTGTGTAACATTTGAACCTCTTCCCAAAAAAAAAATTGAAATAACATAAAGGAAGAAGCGCCGCTGTGCTTAGGAGCGGCTAAATGAAAGCATTCGCTTACAAGTCCGGCACAAAACAGAGCCTTGCTCTCTCCTCTCGAGCTGAACAGACGAGCTGCATTGACCTGCTAAAATAACACCATCTGTATCCAAATATCTTTCTAAGAGAGGAGGGAAAGTATAAAAACTCTGTATTTATTACAGGAACGAGGGAGGGAAAGTCGCTCCTGGATTGGGGTTAAAAAAGTGTCGAAGAGCAGCCGTAGAACTATAACTCATATCAAAGACCAGTTTTAATAGAAAACAAACATGGAGGCCTGATGTTTTGTTTCATCGGGAAAGAATTTTAAGGCCTCTTAAAGAGTTCTGGACGGGACACATGCAACCATTCGACAGGTGACAGCTAATATCTCAGTAACGATATTAACTGTTCCCCATGAACCTGAAAGTCTGTCCAACATTCGTCACCCGTTAGCACACAGAGCACCGAGCTGAAAATTAACCTTTCCAACAGTGGTAAAATAAAAAGGAATTACCTGCCAAGAATAAGTTTTTAGATGTCTTGGTTTATACATGTACTTTTCTCTGGTACTCCTCTATTTTATACATGAATCAAGATGTCATTTATTAATGCCTCCCGTGCTCATCTTTGCTTTTACTCCTCTTTAAAGTATCCTCATTAAACTATTAAGCTTGCTTCTTTGTGCATCGTTGTGAAAGAAACTTTCTTTTTCTTTGACTTGACTGGTCCATGCAAGAGGTCCAACACTAAAACCATCCCATTTATCATCCGAACGTGGATGATTCATCTTTTATTATTATGAATTATGACCGAATTATGACAGACTTTACAGGCACAGGACAGTAAAAAGTGGGGGTAGAAAAGAAAAAAAAAAATATGTTTTAATAACTAAAGTATTATCAGAGAGCCTCAGTCCTCCTAAAAGCAGAAGAGGATGTTTTTCAAGTGCCAAATAAAATGTGTGCAGTCAGGGATTAAAGAGTTTCACAGGCCAAAGAAAAAGTAACTCTGCTATTTTGAATCATAGTTAAATTTGTGAGGAAACACATTAAAAAGAAAAAAATAGCTGGCGAGGCAGAGTCGGTTTTTCATAGAAATAGTGGACAACATTTTGCAGCAATGTGGTGTAAAAATGATGCACGTTGCATAAGCATAGTATTGTATATAACTGCCATCTCTTACCTAAAACATACCTTTTAAAGGGAAGATTCACTGTTTTTCAATCAGGGAAGACTTTCCAGACATCGTTCAAGTATTTGGGACAAAGGAGTCACACCATCTGTTGTCGACCCAGTACTTTTCCAGGGCCAAATTCTCAACATGGGAAACCAGATGATCTCACGCGCGACTCATCCTCATCCTGGAAAACATCGGCCCTCAGCTGGAGGAATGAGAAGAGGTACTGCGACTTCCAGCTTAAGCTTAAGTTCTCTAAAAGTCTTTAGTTTGTCGAGCAAAAGAACGGCTCCGACCGAGAAATGTTCTCTGACTGGGACAACGATCAAGATGCTGTCGAAGAAGGAGCCCAGAGAGGAATTAGGACCGATGAGGGGAATCTCAGATCAGCTGCCTCGACTTTACTTACCATAAACCTGTATTATACATAAAAGCATAATTCGTAGGAGTTATTGTAGTATTTTTTTCTGTAATAGTACTATAACTCAGAGAAGCAAAACCCACGCTGTGTGTCCAGTATTACATCCCGGGATCATTAATGCTAAATAGTATTGACTCCTATCAGTGTTGCATCAGAATAATTTCTATCTTCCCACATACGACCAGAGCAGTATTGACCTCGTATGTAATCTCTGAAAATGGATCACATCCTTCATATCAGAGGTAACACGTCCAGGTTTTAGCAAAAATCTAATATCAGCTGTATAATTATGCTTACCCATCTGTTGTACCGTATATACATCCGGCAAGTACGCTGGATGAGTCTCTGGGGTTGCTGACTGACAGATCTGTAGCAGGTTATTAATAGAAACTCTAAAATATCCCTGGAGTTCGTATGCTTTGTTTTGTTCCCCCCTTCATGTCAGCCGGCCTTAAGGGAAGCCGGGCTGCTTCCGAGACCTGCTCTCATTGGACCTTATCTCTTCCCCTAGCAAGGATGATAAGGCAAAGAAGCTATTTGCCTTGTTAATATGGCCTCTCCTGCATCTTTGAGTGACAGAGGGAGCAGAACAAGAGCCCCCCCCTTTTTGCTCTCACATTTGAGTATTATCAAACCGTGGCACTATCTAATCGCAGATTAGCGCTTGACTCTGACATGCCTATTGTCAGGCTTTCTTTCTCTGCTCGTATCTCTGACTTGTTCGCCTGTCATTCATTCTTGAGTCTTTTTTTGTTGTTGTTGTATTATTTTTCTTCGTTTTTGTCGACCGCTGAATTAACAGAGAAAACAAGGTCTGAATAATCACATGCAACCTTTATTCCTTCAAATATATCAGGACTGCTTCAGTGGTCTGAGGAAAATTGTAGTCGGAGTTACATTTTAAAAGGGTTTCTGGCTACGAGACCATTTGAAACGGACGTGATTAACAAACTTGCATTTCCACAGCACGGTCCAGCTCACTGCAGCCCGATATTTTAGGTCTACCTCGAGGCCTCTGCGCTCATTTCTTAACAGTTCCGGCAAATACTCTGATTAAAAAGCTATTGAACCAGACAGCTTCACTTTTCCCCGCCACACATCATAATCTCAGCATAATGCAGTCTCGTTTTTTTTATTTGTGTTTTTTACTTACAGCTCCAGAAAGTGCGCTGTAAACGCGGCATTTAGTGTAACTGGCCTTTACTCTGCTCATCGGCATGAAAAGACCAAGAGTTTCCCAGAGCGAGGTTGCAGGACTGGAGGCTCTTTTAGCATAGAAAGGTTAAATCTGAAAACTTCTTACTGTCAACAAATCCAAGAGTAAGACCAAAACAAACACAAAGAACTGATCCTGATAAGAAAGCATTATCTGAATAGCTAAAGCCTGTTTCACAAAGAACCACAAACTACCTTAGATGCACATCGGTGATTCAGTGAACTGGCTGACCTGAGCACTGTTGTTAATGTCACTCAATCCCACACACGCCTCACGTCCTGCTGCTGCAAATACTCATTAGGGCTTTAAATGTGTGTTAATCTACCCCTGAAAATAGTCCCTGACAAACACACATTTTCTAAAACATACAGTGCCCATCTGCTTATTTTTTTATAAAGTATATTTCAGAGAGAATAGAGACTAATAGAAACATTAAGAGACATTAAGTTTAGTTAAAGAATGAGTTTGAGGCTTGATGTCAAAGATGTAAAGTAGACTAATGAATATCTTATTTTCATTTGCAAAGGGCAAACAACAACAATTTTTATGTAATAATTGTTTTTTTTTTTTTTTGTTGTTGCCAGTGTGGGAACAGGTTGTGATTTAATTTAAAAAGTGAGACCTTCTCAGGCTTTCTTGGTTGCTGATAATCAACTCCCTTCTATTCAAGGGAAGGCAAAAACCCAACACACACAACCTGCTCTCGCTCCAAATCATCACATATGGACATTTGGTCATGACCCCTTGATATAATTTTTTAATGCACTGTTCATGGTGTCATTTTCCAACTTGCAAGGTCAGTCTAGAAGATACAGAACCTTTAAAGCATTAAAGAAAATTGATGGGTTTTTTGTCCACTGCAGAGCTAATGAGCACATTTTTGTAGATGCGTGTAAAAAATAATTTACACACATTTAATTTACGCACAGAGCATGTCCCTCTCTGACCTCAGTTGTTGCTTTAGACAAACAAAGCTTTTCAGGTAAGCCTTGCTCCGACCCGACTGTCCATATTGTCTGCGCTGGGAGACAAAGAGTCCAAATTTCGCTGGGTGAAAGTGCGCCGTGCCCCGCGGCTCTCTGCTCAATATTAATACGCAGCGCCGGCTGCATGCCTCCCAACTCCTCACCAGGCAACGCACTGCTCTGTGGGACTTACAGTCCAATTACATCAGCTATCTCCCAGGCTTTGTTACCAGGCCTCTGTGTGTGTGTGTGTGTGTGTGTGTGTGTGTGTGTGTGTCTATCTTTACATCTGTGTATCTACAGCCCCCTCTGATGTCTTTTTGATGTTAGACTGGTGCTTTTAAGGGCTAATACAGCAGGCCTGCCTTTCTATCATGTGTAACCTGGCTTTGGAAAAGAAAGAAAACTTTGTGTGTGTGTGTGTCAGTATGTGTGCGCAGTCTAGCTATGGAGATCTGAGGGTTTTTCTTTCTCTGTTTTTTTCTAGCAGACATCAGTTTGACAGGTAGCTTTGTTTAACACTTGTGTTACACATCGCCTTAAAGGTCTTTGTTCTCCACTCAGCCTGTCTGTCTGACTGCCTCACTTTCTAACAGCTCCTCAGTTTTGCTTTTTATTTTGCATTCCAAAACAATGCTAAA
>JAVQJZ010039718.1:0-13590 GCA_036025355.1 Leiopotherapon unicolor | reverse complement strand
GCAGCACAACTTCTCTTCACAAAGTTTAGTTTTCTATGTCAGATTTGATTTTTTTTTTTAAACAGTTTGCTGTCGTGGATGTGTATTTCTGCAGATGGGGGATATTTTTATTGCTAATGATAGAAAATTGCAAAAATTTGTAAAAATTAAAGTGCTCCTGCATGCTCATACATGAGCTGGATGTTTGAAATCTCATATTGCAAACTGCAGGATTACGTTATGATATACATTTTAAACTGTTTTTAATCAGATAAGAAAAGTATCTTGACCCATTTATGTCGAGTTGTGAGGAAATGAGTGACCAGAGTTTGGCTCCTGTTGAAGCTCTTATTTTGTAAATTCCTCAATGTCCCAGTGAGAATCATCACCGAGGCTCAACGAAAAGTTCATTTCTGCTGCTTTGACCAGAGTTTGAACATTCAGGTGAAGTCATGTTACACTGCTGGTTAAAAACGTATTTAAAAACTTATTTCCTGTCTCCTGTTCTAATGACAGGAGATAAAAAAATGATAAAACATTGTCACATGATCACAGGCCTGTTACACCCCCCCCCTCCCACACACACACACACACACACACACATCAGGGCCAATGACATCACCTGTTTTTTGGAGATAATATGTGACTGCTCCTCGTTAGTGAGGGGAAAGTAATCTGATTACAGCAGCAGGTTGCATTACACATGTGGCGTCATCAGGACCAGTCACAGCACACACACACACACACACACACACAGATGCATGGATACAGAGCCTGCACACTTATGTCATGATGCACACACACACACACACACAAACACACACACACAGATTCGCTTTCCAAATTCTAATGCGCATACAAGAAAAAAGAAGGAAGCAGAAAGAGGGAGGGAGAGGAGGAGTTGAGCCTTCATCGATCAGTCCTACAGAGAGAGAGAGAGAGAGAGAGAGAGAGAGAGGGAGAGGAAGAAAGCGCTGCGCTCGGCTGCATCTTTATACCAGCAGACCCCTCCGCTCTCTCTCTCTCTCTCTCTCTCTCTCTCCCCCCTCCCTCCCTCCTCTGTTTTGCCTGCCTGCCAGCTGATGCTGACTGCTGGAGATGAAGCGACTTCTCTCCTCTCGCTCTCTCTCTTTCTTTCTTTCTCTCTCTCTACATCCATCCATCCATCCCTCCATCCAGTGGACGGACTGAGCCTTTCCTTTTCCTTTTTCCATGGTCCTGCTCGGTGATGGGAGGAAGCTGCGGGTGTGAGGGGCGCAGAGCAGAGCGGAGAGAGAGAGCGGACAGCGCGCAGTAACGCAGCGGGGGGAAGGAAGGAGAAGAAGAGGAGGAAGAGGAGGTGAAGAAGGGTGCAAGCACAACAACTTCGAGCCGCTGCGTCCTCTGGGAGCTGCTCACAGGTAGGAGATGTCAGCCTGCTCACGTCTTCATGCACGCGTATGAGCATCCATCCCGTGTGTGTGTGTGTGTGTGTGTGTGTGTGTGTTCTGCAGCAGCGTCCCGGTGCGCACTGCGTGTCTGTCTGTGTGTTTGCGTTGCTTCCTCTTCACCTGTGAGCTTGTGTAGATGCTGATGATGCTCTCGTGTGGAAGTGTGTGTTTGTGTGTGTGTGTGTGTGTAAGGCGCGTTTCTACCTGTGGTGCGTTTAAGTGACAGGTTGCAGAGACGCGCTGAAGTTTTGGTGCGTTCACGTGTCCGAACATCTGCTCTGACTGTGTGGAGCATTAGACAGGAGCATAGAGAGTGTGTGTGTGTGTGTGCCTTCCTGCAACACTTTCCTCCTCCTGGTTTCTGCACTCCAACAGTGTGTGTGTGTGTGTGTGTGTGTGAGTGTGTGTGAAAGAGAGGTGTGTGTGTGTGTGACTCTGCTGTTACTACTCACACACTTTGCAGATCAGAATGGAAGTGAGTTCATGACAAAAAGGAGACAAACCCAAGGTCTTTTTTTTCTTTTAATGAGCACTCCCACACAGTAATGTTTTTTTTTACAGCTCTGCAGGAGGTGAAAACATCTGTGGATGCTCGGTGACCATTTTTGGTTTCAACGAGGCACATGAGTTATCACCAGGGTTGAATTTATCTCCCAGTCTTTGCGGAGTCAAACGGAGCGACGAGCCCGGTGGAGTTTTTTCGGCTGTCAGGTGAACTTTGCTCAGAGGGATAGAAATGAGGAGCAAGCAGCAGCTTTGAAGGTCGAGAGGAAGGAACCACTCGCGCACATTTAGTGAAAACAATTCCTCTTTTGTCCTCGAAACATCTGCTAAACTCGTGATCCTGTCTTAACTTGTCCTCCAAATTATGAGCGTGTCCTTAAATTAGTACTTAAATTAGTTTGGGGGCTTTTTCCACGGTTTTATCACCAACTTCTACATAATATTGCAGCATGATGCCAGACTTAAAGCCACAGTTTTAGTCACAGTTTCTTTAAAAGTCCACTTATATGCTCATTCACAAGCTTTAGATTGTATCTGAACCTGCAGATATTCAAACTTTTCATTTCTCTGAGCACCTCTGAGACTTTTTGTGAAGGTCGACCATTCCAGGAAACTGTGAACTTCATCGTTTCTGCAGACGAGTGCAGTCACGCAGAATGATCTCGCACTGCCAATTAAAGATGAAAGCATATTTGTGAATAGTGCTGTTGATGCCAGAGATCTGACATTTCCCAGAATATGACTAATGACTTGTAACTAATCCCACACAACACCACACAGAAACACAGCGGCTGCTCACGTGCACAAGATCTTTGTTGGTGAAGGTGATGGATCAGCTGACTGATTGAGGGAACATACAGGACGTGTTCATACTTACACTGTTTCCCATCAAAGCTCGTGAGTAAAAACAACATAAAATCACTTCTTGGACACGACTCGCGGGAAAGACCTGTTGATCTGCTGGCAAAAACAAAAAACACACACACAAGAAAGAGATATTTACAATATCAGTCAGCAAAAAATATATATTATCATTAAATCTCATTAAACTGTAGCAAAATGACCATAAATAATCATGCTGTTAGTCCCTGATTTTAGGTGTGCAGGCTGCAGTCTCGGAGCTTTAAAAGGCAGTAACCTGCCCACCTCGAGCTGAGGAGGAGAGCGTTTGCTGATACAGACGGTTAATCCTGGTATCTCTCACTGTCTGCTGTACGTGTTCGCTCCCTCACGGCGAGCAGGAGGGGAAATGTTCCTCCGTGTTCTTGTTTTCTCCTCACATGGGAATCTGAAGTGATAGTCCGTCAAAGCAGACCCGACCAGTGTCTTGTTCCTCACAGCTTTTTTTTCCTTTTTTTATCTAAAGAGTTGGAGCAAAGTAATTACACGAGGAGTGACGCTGCTAAACAGTCTGGCAAGAGTCCAGTCGGTGCAGCGTGCAGCATTAGCATGAGTGCAGAACAGGCTGGCTTTTTACCATTTGTTGTCAGCTTTTTTTAAACTGTGTTGGGCTGCAGAAGAGACAAAAGAAACCAGGATTGTGTGTTTTTACGTAACTGTAATCATTTGGACATCTGTGAACACGCAGAGGGGTTGAAAAGAAGCAGAGATGACACTTCCCCCCCCACAGTTTACCTGAGCTGTGTGGACATATTAACAACTGTTTGTAGGTTGTTTCGGCTGAGGAGCTGCTCTTTGAGCCTGGAGGCGTCCAGCAAGCGGGGACTGTTGATCCTTCACGTTCAGATTCAGATATTTGCTGTTTTGTTTTCCTAACAACACCATTGGGCGAATCCTTCTGCTTTGAGCGTCTCCGGCTAAACTGAGATGAGTTTTATCCACAGCAGAGAAGGAAGTTCAGCCATTGATCGAGCACAATGTGATGTAATCTGACAAGCGTCTGTGGTGGCCACTTGTGCAGCTGAGCTTTAACTTTTTATCCAAAACTCAGATTTTGAAAGTCGGAAAATTATTCGAATTCTGCTGACCTGTTAGAATTCAAAATGTATGTATGTGTAATGCATTTTTAAAAAAGTCAAGCTCACAGTCTGGGTTGACTACTTTGCTGTTGTTTAAAGGCATTAGAGGTATTCATACAGTTTATCTGTGATAAAGCATGATTATTTTCCAGGGCTGTAAAATCCTGTCTCTGTGCAATGTTCTGGTGCATGATAAACCTTCAAAATCATGAATCACTTACTCAAAACTGGACATCCTAGTTCATGTTTCATTGTCTCACTGAAATAACACACAGCCATTTGCATTGTTTTAACAAATGTCTAGATTTGGTGTGATTGCCCACTGAGTGTTTGTACAGTAAAACACCATGGTACCAGGGCTGTTCAACTTTAGCCAAAGTGAAGACAAATTCATTCACTGAATTAACTTGTTTCTATTTGCTTGATTAATTATGTCGTATTGTTGCATCCTCTTGCATGTATCTACATTACTATATGATTATTCGTTTTGCACACTTTTCTGGAAATTTGCTTAAAACTTCGGGTTTGAGTGGACATTTAATTCCTAAAAATGTCTATACTGTAGGAATCATAACTCCGTAAACTAGATACAGGCAGTAAACACAACAATTTACATCTATAAACAGCTGCTGTAGTGTTATTTTCCTTCATGCACCTTGCAGACAGTAATAAAAACATCAGTCTCATTAGTGCTTCCTCGTCCTCTCACACACTGTTTAAATGGCACAGCGGCCCACCCAGAGTGGCACTGCAGCCTTACATGGACACACACTTCAGGCTCCGAGTTTAACTGCTTATTCATCAAAGCTTAGGCAGCCAGAAGACACACAGCAAAACACACACACACACACTTATATACACATACACTGCTGCTGCGGATATCGAACCTGGAAATGAAAACACATTGCGTCTGGATGAGGAACGATGGATGTGAGAAGGAAAGGAGGACGGAAAAAAGAGATGTCAACAAGGAGGGAGGGGGTGGAGGAGAGAGAGATATTAGAGCATATATAACCCAAGTGTATTGAGCCTGGCAGTAACCTCGGGGAAATTCAGCGGCACAGCAGAGTTTCTTTTCTGTTTTGATTTTGATGAATATTCATGATCAGGCAGACGGAGAAGTGGGGGGGTTTGATGTATTGCTCACATGAAGGGGTTTTGCGGAGATGTATGACTCATGTTTACATCGACGCTGTGGACTTCCACTGTCGTCCAAAAACAATCAAAAGCAACGTGCACCCAGCCGAGGTTTCTCCAGGTCAGTTGAGGTATTCTGAGTTTTTCAGCTGCTTGTATGTGCGATCGTTGATGAGGGCTGTGAAGTGGCTCCCTCTTCACTCCAGAGTCCAGCGCTGCATACGAGCGACTGCCGACGCAGGACCAAAACACTCGTCGACCTCGCCTTCCCTTTAATCCCACGCCTGCTCGAGAATAAGCCCTCAAGATGCTTCAGGTCCTTGATTTGCAGAGGATTTATCCACAAGTTGCCACGGCCTCAGAGCAGAATCATCCTGAAGAAGATGAGCTGCGCCAAACATTGGTGACCAGCATACCAAACATGTTAGCCTGACCCTCCACCTCTGAATCACCCAACCACATCTTCAGGAAGTGAATTAATCCTGGTGGTTGTTCCCATTGGTGGGTGTTTCCCCAGCCAGAGAAACCAATCAGAGCTTTGTAAGTTATCAAACATTATGTCTCCCACAGTTATTTTTTCAGTAGTAAAAGCTATATGCAATCAAAATGGAAAATGCACTTAGCTTCTTATTTTCAGTGAACCGTTGCTGTAGCTGGTCAAAATGATGGACAGCACTGGTGGCAGATTAAAGCTAATAAATGCTGAAATGAAAAGTCGGCCTATTCTCTCAATAAACATGTCCCAATTAACAAAAGGTGACATTTTTTAGACTGTAGTAACCTTCAGATGTTGAAAGGTAAACTAAAAAAGATTCAATAAGAGAATTTAAAGGACAACAGTTCAGCCTGATTCTCAAGCCAACATTGTGTATCCACTGCTGAAAATCGTCTCTAACAAATAGATTATTTTGACTTTTTTGATCTGCAGTTTATGATATTACAAGTTTTTGTATGTATAACAAAGGAAATTATATGTGTTTTTATTGCGAGACAGACTAATGTCCTTCAGATGCATCAACAGCTTCAGAATTATTGCTGATAAAAAGCGAAGTACATGATCACTGTTTTCTCCTTCTCCTTTCAGAGCATTATCGCTCATAAATATTCATAAACCCGTCATCCCCCCCTCTCTGTTCCTTGTTCTTGCCATTAGGCTCTCTCTCTCTCTCTCACACACACACATATCTTGGCATTAACATATTCCTCACGTGGCACTGCATAAATAGTAAATTTGATGGTATCAGTTTTCTTTTTTTTGCTGCAGTTCTCTTCATTTCAGTCTCCTCCACTCCTGGCATCCTTTCCTTCTTCGACTTCAACTCATCTATTCTCTCCTCTTTTCTCCTCCAGCGTCTTCCACCATCACTCCCTTTGTGTCCTTTGATCATCTTCTCTCTAACCTTCCTCCGTCGTCTATTTCTTCCCTCCCTCCCTTCCCGTCCGCTGTTTATTCCTTTACCTCGCCCTCTCTTCTTTTTCTTCATCCTCCCCGCGCACTCCTCTCCCCTTCTCCCATCTGTTCTTCCTGCTTTATTTGTCCAGCCTACCACCGCTTATAGCAACCTTTTGTTTACATTCAGCAAGGCAGGAAGCAGCGTGACATCGTAATACTGCCATAAAAAGTCTTGGCGCGGCGTCCTGGGTTGGATCTGTTGTGCAAAGGATGACACACACCGAGCTGAAGAATCACTCTGAGAAGTTTCATTATGCCTCGTCAAAAAGTCTTATATGGTTATTATTGATGGTCGTTCTGTGATTTTAATCATCATGTTAAAGTTTTAAGCACTGTCACTCTGTTTTTGTCTTTTTGATCTAGTAAATTTTAAAAATACAAGCCACATAGCTTCACATTAAGCTGCTTTATGTGACATAACTCCTCATTTTGGTATGGTAGCTTAGCAAAACTGAAGATGGGTGAGGTGTGTGTGTGTGTGTGTTATATTATAAACACTTTCCCCCTTGTTAGTATGGAAGTTGAAATCGCTGTGGACACATGACCCCCATGTTGACTGCATGTCACCACTACACAGCATCTTTTACTCGCCTCCTCCTTCTTATCTTCAGAAACACTGAAAGAAAGTGATTACAATGAGCCAACCATCAACAGGGAGCTGTGACATGCAGTCAGTTTGGGCTCATTGTTCCCAGGAGCTTTACCGATATTACATTTTAAATTTTGACAATCACTTGCATAACCACGCTCTTTCTTCCTTCTTTTTGTCCCAGTCGGGTGTAAAACTCCCTCGCCTCTTGCTTATGGTCAGAGATGGAGTTCCCCGACGACTTCCTGCTGGCCGAACTGGGCCACCTGCAGTTCTACAACGACTCGCTTTTCCAGAACAACTTCAGCAGTGCCTACAACGAGACCGACGCCTTGCTGCCGACGGGTGTGAAGGTCACCATCGTGGTCGTCTACATGATCGTCTGCGTCATCGGCCTGGTGGGGAACTTCCTGGTCATGTACGTCATCATCAGGTAAGAGGAACGAGCGTTTCTGCAGGTGCAAGATGCACAGAATTAAATTTGGAGTTTAAAATAATCTTTCTACGCTTGTGTTTTACTTGGTATGGCTTGTTTTTCCATATTATGTTTAACTCAGTCTTGTTGAAAATGATTTATGTGAGAATTTATGGTCTCAGTACATAAATAGTTGTGAAAAACCTCGACTCAGTGACAGCACATTTCCAGCCGTTCCTCCAAATCAAAGCCTTTTGTGGTCAGGACTGATGATATGACCGCTGTTGCAATAGTAATACACACTGAAAGATTGAAATACATATCTATAAATAATCCAGTCTGAACAGATAAAAAGACAAATGGCGTGAGACCTTTACAGCTGTTTTTCGACGCCAGGAGGATTCACTTTCGTTCGAGTCCCGGCTCGGTCTCGCTGCAGCTGCTCCGTCTCACAGCGTCTGTCAGATGATCAGTCACCATCACCGCAGCCTGTCGATGCTCCGCTAAAGCGTCAGGCTGAGAATCAATACATCGACCTAGAGTAAATTATACACTGTCAGTCTTGCAAGTAACCTAAGTTATTTATCGAGTAAGACCATTAATATATGCTGCTTTTCTATGCATCTTTCACTGGATACTGAATACCTTTGAACCCTGGGGTCCTTTTTCTTTCTTTCTGAGTGACTAATCTAACAGCCATCTAAAAGATATTCAGATAAAATAACGTGGGAATTAATCGTCACCCAAACCTGAAGCACATGTAAAAGCACAGTGTCGCAGTTTGACTTCCCAAGGTGATGTGTCAAAGCCTACAAGTCACCTGCAGCATGTGGCTACGCGTCCGTGTGAACAGCTGCCCGATTGTGTAGATATTTCTGTGTACGGGCGATGTGTGCCGCCGTGTGCGTAAGAGAGAGGGCATCTATCTTTGTGAGGACCGAGTGGAGTTTTGTCGTGACTGAGGACATTTTGGACGCTCCTCACTTTGACACTGACTTTGCTGTTCAGATTTGGTTTGAAGGTTCAGGTTAGAAGTAAGTTTAAGTCAGGCTTATAGCTGAGATTAGGCATTTTTTTGTTCTTCAAATAAGGGGCCAGGGAATGCGTTATCTGTGAGAAAGGGGTCCCCACAAGCACACATATACAAATATGTGTGTTTGTGTGTGTTTGCATGTGAACACACAGTATTCTCCGTGGATTTGACTGAAAGAAGCTTAGGTGAACACATGGGTGTTGTGTGAGATGGTGTGTGTGTGTGTGTGTGTGTGTGTGTGTGTGTGTGTGTGTGGTCACGGTTGGCCCGGTGGGCAGCTGCTGTCTGCTCATGTATATCATGTTGAACCAGGAGGCTGTGTGTGTGTGTGTGTGTGTGTGTGTGTTGTCTATTTGTACTCCGTATGAAAGCTCAAATATTTTGTTAGCTTGAGACAGTCTTTGCTCTGTCCTTGCCTCAGATATTCAAACTGGGAAAAAAAATGGTTACAGAAATTAAAAGTGTCCTTCAAAATTCTCATCTGAAGAAAGAAATGAATACAAACAAAGCCAACGCAGATAAAGAAAAATGTGTCACTATATGCAGATGACAGGCTTCTTTGAGACAGATGTTCTCTGTAACATTTAATGAAGGGATGAAACACCAATTTTATTCAAATGTTTCCATCATTTGGTGTTATGATGCTGTTGGTGCAGAGCACTGTCAAATAATTTGCTCCAAAAACTTCCATTAGAATTGAATTGGGTCAATGCAGCATTAGAAGCATGTTCATACTATTCAGAGATCCTGTAGGCCGCCTGAAGCCATTCACATTTGTTACGCTGGGCCCATTTCTGTAAAACTTTCCTTTAATTTCTGCATGACAGCTGGTTTAAAACAAAGCATGGAAACTTGAAGAGTTTTGAAAGTTGGCAGCTGACTCTGATATGTGGGCTTACAAGTGTTATACAATGCTCTGTTTTCTTAGATGTATCACTGGATTATAATTGGCTGCTTGTGGGTTCAACCCAGGATGTATATTTTCTTTGTCATTTCTTCTTCTGAGGTTAAATGTACGTTGTGGGAATCTATGAAGTGATGCACAGCCAACAAGTAGCAGTGAGATATTTGTCCTGTTCTTTGGTTTCTTCCTACATGATGTGAAATTTTGTATGAACAAAGTACTGAACTGATCATTTCAATCAGCTTTTTCCACAAAAAACGACATCAGTGGAAATTCACACGTTATTTTTACAATCATTAGCAGTCGACAGGATGAGGAATACTGAAATAAAACTCATAAAACCTTCCTTTTAAATGTTCTTGCTCGTGTTTAAGTGTCCTGTCAGATTATTAAAGTTTTTTAGTTCCAGTAAAGTGGAAGCTCATATTAAAAGATAATTCTGCTGTATTTCAACCTGGCAGATTGTCCATAAATCTGTCGTCGTGCTAACTTCATCTCACAGACCTTTGTGGAGATTTAAAGAAACAAAGAACAGTGGGAACAAGCCTAAAGATCTGCGTCCAGGAAAGCTTTTTCTGGGTTTTTTTTTAGGAGTGAGGCTGTGGAGAGCTTTCCATTTTAGCGTGTTTGTATCAGAGAAGTAGTCACGAACAAGTTAAAATGGTTTGTTCCAGCAAGTATCTGAATTCAAAGAATAACGTGACACGTTAAACACAGTGTTTTTCATCAGCCAGCATTACTGCTGGATGATAGAGACTCACATCGAGGTTAAAATAAGACAAAATTATCCTTTAACGCTGCTCTGGGAAGTGCAGAGAGGAGAAAAATTATTACATGTTGGAGATTTTAATATAAGTCTGTTCCAGTAATTACTACCCTCGTTACACACTCTGACGTGCCACCTGTCTTGACGCTTTTGGCTTTCGCGCCCACACATACTTACACACAGGACATGCACATGAACTCCCTCTGAAAGGCACACACACACAGAAAAACACATGAACACACACACACACAGCTGTTGAATCGCAGCTGAAGTTAACTCTGAGGTTTGCCCTTAAGCAAAGATGGCCGCCCCGACAACGTGCCCTATTCAAAGCTGTCAGAAGGCAGCAGCCTCCGTCATTTAACTGTGCCAGGTTGGGGGGGAAAAGGGCTGATTACACAAAGTCGCTCACCACAACACTCACCATGACCAAATGAGGCAGAGCGGAGCGCAGGTGTCCGTTGTGATTAGCTTTTAAACCCCGGAGAAGAGACGGTGCTGTATTCCTGCACTCGCACAGCTCCAGAGGTTCACTGAGGTTTACAGCACAACAGTTTACAGAGGTGGAGCAGGAAAAAGGCTGAACAACAAGACGTGTAAGTTTCCTGCACACACACACACCTAGAACAAAGGTTAATTGTGCCTTACTTCTAACTGCTGCACATACATCCTTAAAAACTGCCAAATTGGAGATGAAACCTTCAAATATGATGTAAAGTGACTAAATATAGCGAGCTCACAATAAGCTCAACAATGACAGATACCAACTTTATTGGCCCAAACATAAATCTTACAATACCATAATGCCTTAAATCAACTAAATACATTTAAGTTTATTTAGTAAATATATGATCACGTAGTGAAAAACATGTTTTTTCTCACTGTAATAAATATAAATATGTATATATATTACGTATACATCACTGCACAGGTAGGGGATCTTGGCTTTCTGAGGCACTTGAAGAGCTTGAAAACATTAAAGAATAATCTCAGACTCGGTGCAGGTCAGAGCATCAGCCGAGCGCTCCGAATCTCAACACGTCGTGTCGTTTAAAGCCTCCGCTCGGCGCTGGACTGAGGTGATGGATTGTGGGTGATTTACCTGGGATGGACTCATATGTTATCCAGGAGGGGGGCTCGAGTCCTGAAACAGCGGGGATGCCTGACCGGCTGACTTATTCATGTACAGAGAGAGAGAGAGAAGATGAGAAAAAAAGTGAAAAATGTAAATTCTGGCTTCCCTGTGCACCAGATGTGACATTTGGAGGCAGTTTTTTAAGAAATGTCGGAGTCATTTTTTTTTAACCAGATGGGACGAGGTGACATTTAACCTACACAAATACACATTCCCTAACACACACACGCACTACTATTACTACTGTGCTCACAAAACATGTTTTTTTAACATAAAAAACAAAACTGTGAAACTCAGTCAAAATCAGTAACTATCTGCTGCCCAGAAACCACTGAAATAGCATCTTCACTATCATTTTTTTTTAATGTTCATCACTTTACAGCCACAATTTTGCCAGCAAGATGAATCTGAACGGGGTCAAGCAAAGGTCAACAAAAACAATCTGGTGTTAAAGGCTGAGAGACCTGTCAATCAAGCAGATGTGCACCAAAAATAAACAGCTTCTTAAGCATTGTTTTATCATTTTAATCCCACACAACTCTCATCTGAATAATATGCCAGAGGTACATCAGATGTGACACGTTACATGCTTCATATCTCACAGACTTCACCCTGTCCTTTTTTTTTGTGCTGCTTGTACGATCCTTTGCAGTCACGGCTCCGAACGTTCACTCGCTCTTTGGCCAGATGGAAAGATGTGACATTCATCCAACACAGAAACAAACACACACGCTGTAGTTAGAGATTACTTTAAAATGTCTCCCTTTGCGGTGTTGCCACATCAGACGGAGGAGAGAACAAAAGGCACGCACACACACACGCACACAGACACACACACACAAAGGCTTGCGGCGCTCACGTGTCAGGTGTGATGGAGGGAGGCGGGCACAGTGGGAGGCCGGCGTCGTGAGAGAGCAGCAGAAGGAGACGGGAGGGAGAGAGAGGTGGACAGAAAGAGAGCAGAGGAACTCTCGGGATGCGTCCGGTGGGCGGTTCGCTCGGTTATCGAGCCCTCAGCAAAGATGGAGATAGATGGACATGCCCACCAGGATTATGTCAAACCGCTTCCTCCCTGTCACAGATAAAAAAGAATAGAAATTCAGAGAAAATGAGAGTGAGAAGGAGGGTGCATCAATATGACATGCACAAAGTGGACAGTGTAATGAAAGCTAAGAGCTGCTTTCTTATCCACCGCATAGATATATCACAGTTCGCATTAAATCTGAAAATCTGATGAAACATGCCGATGATTTAGAAATCCCAGTGAAGAAAGCCTTCCTTACAGTGTGTGTTTTCAAAGGAGCTATTAGCTGCTGTAATCTTTCCTCTCGTGCGCTCTCAGGCCATCTCTCCAACAAATGCGAGTTACTGTAAGCTGAAGCCGATACGAATCCTCAGCGGCCGAGTCGGCCAAAACCGAGTGGCTGCCTTCCAAAGTCTTTTTTAAATCCCTTTTTTTTTTTTTGTCCGCTCTGCTGGGTAGCGCTTCCTCACTCAGCAGAGAGACACTTCACGGAAGTCCAGCCTGACAAAAATGTTCAGTGAGACTTTTAATGTTGTGTCAGCAGTTAAAAACGGATTATTTTCATAATGTTAAAACTCAGTAACATCAAACAAACCAGGGCTGACATTTGGTAAAGATGACAAAGCCTGATTGATGAAGACATTTATGATTTAAGTGTTTTGCTCTTATTGGCCTCAGATCATAATTAACAAACAGGAATTACACTATTTTTTAAATACTGGACTTTGCAGTCTCATGTCGCACCAGCAGTGGCTTTATGAGACTACCAGGATGAAGATATCCACTTCTCATATTAGCTTTGTCTGAACTCCTGAATGCATTCTCTGCATTTTTCTCCTCCGTCTCTTACATTACAGTAAAGTGAAGAAGAATTGGAGGAATAATAACCGCAGCCAATAACTGTTCTACGACCCGGATCTATCTGTTAAAACATTTATGGCTGTCGCGTTAAGGGATTCCTGCAACAAAAAAAAAAAGAAGCATCAGTAGCTGTTTTGCTTTTGCTCTCAATTTTTCTGTCTGTCTCTTTCTATCAGTGGAGGTGATGCTCTGAGCCATCCTGTTTACTGTAAAATGAGCTGAACGTTGTCCTCTGGGAGCGGCCGGTTTAAACCAGGCCATCGTCTTTCAATAAGTAACACAAAGAAAAGCAATTTGCAGTGTAAATATGTTTTTTTCATTGTTTTTATGTATAGATATCAAAGCGTTTCAGCGTAGATGAAAGTTATCTGTCCTCTTCTC
>JAVQJZ010039634.1:0-13348 GCA_036025355.1 Leiopotherapon unicolor | reverse complement strand
CAAAAAGGGAAAAAAAAAGATGATTTATATTTCCTGCTGACCTTGGCAGTCTATTGGTTGTGATGATCATAATCTCAGAGTCACAGTGTGATACATTGGAATGTATTCACTCATCCATCTTTTCCATGCATCCATCTATCCTCACCCTCATCTTGTATCTGTATTTGCATTGAACCTATTCTTGGATTATCTCAATCAGCTTCCCCTTGCACCTGTCAAACACCGCCTCGCACAGGTAGCCACATCACGCTTATCTGATCTAGATAGCTGGATTACAGCGAGTTTGTGAGTGCGAGGAGGGGGGGAAAAACACACTTTTATTTATTAGGGGTAGGAACAGCTGCATCCGCCTGCAAACTGTGAACCTTTGTTACGGAACAATATATCACAGATCAAATGGTGTGAAATCAAAGGCGAGAGAGAGTTAGCATCAATCCCACTAAAACCCCTTTTAAAGTGCTGTCTGTGCTCTGATCCCTGTGTGGACTAATGTGCAGGGTTGAGATCAGTAGTAGTTGGGAGAGTGGGTGCCTTCCTGGTGCCTTTGTCTGGGCTCAGACCTGATTAGAACCACGCTGGGTGAGACCATCTCAGAGTCTGATGGTGCGGGGGGGTCGGAGCCAGTGGCACTCCCTCCACCGTCCTCAAGCCCGTTCTCGCGAAAACCACGGCCGGGCTTCCGGAGAGATCCGCTGTTACAGTAGCTACAAAGGGCTCACTCTTGTAATCACATTCTATTAGAGCCGTTTGAAGCCCCTCAGCTGTGAAATAGAATCTAAAAAAGATCTAAAACACGATAAATTGCTGATTATTCCCATGCATCATTAATGTTAAAAGCTGATTTCATAATTGTATGTCCCATAACTACAGAGTCCAAGATTGTTTAGTATCACATCAACAGACTCTGATAATGAGTAAGCAGACTTCCTACATCACGGGAACTGATGAGGAAAGCCTAATTGGTTGACTTTTCCATGCCTAATGGATGATTCTCTTAATTAAAAAGATACTGTACCAAATGTTAGAAATCAGATAGCGCTTAAAGAAAATTCAGTTAATCAAATGTATGAGAATGAGCAGTTCCAGGAAAGCCTAAATGAGATTGGTAGATATGATTTTGCTCCAATATTTATTAATTGCAAGTGCCTTTGGTTAGCAAAACAGAACAGGTCTTATCTTCAAACTGCGAGGAAATTTCATCTAACCACTCTCACTGATCTCTCTTTTTCATGAACTGCGATGCATATGAAACAAGTCTTCAAAACAAGGCTTTAAAAACTTACCCAGTCAGGGTGCCTTTGAGGATATTTAATTAAAATCTAATCCTGCATTCATTAAGGCTCACATAAATTAAGCTGTCATTCATAAGATTTATGGATTCTCATTTGCATATTGCATACAATTCATCAATTACTCAAGTATGAAAGGAGCGCATTTCCCTTGGAGCTGCCTGCTAGCCTGCCAACATTTGAAATGAGAGAAAGAGCACGACTGTCAGGCATTCACTGCAAACTTTTCCCCACAATGTCTGTGCACTGATTAATCTCATTTTCTAGGCATCCCTTACAAGATTGTACACAGTCCAGCTGCACTTTTCAATTATTTCTCCTGTCCTCTCAACTAACTTTGAAAGCAGGACGGGCTAAATGTGGACTGGGGGCTACTTTAGTCTTTATGTATATAACATGTCTTTTTGCCAGGGTAATCATAAATTAGAGAGAGGGGTTTTAGAGATCCTAATGGAAAGGAAATGTAGTAATTTTATTGCAAATCCCATCAGGCAAATATTCTGCATGGTATAATAGCATATTTCCTGTCACATTTAGAGAGGAATACATCCAGCAGGCATTCTGACAGAGGGAGAAAGAGCGAGAAAAAGATAAAGGGAGAGAGTGGACGGATGAGGGAGGGAGGGAGAGAGAGGGAGAGAGGGAGGGAGAGAGAGAGAGAGAGAGAGAGAGTTACACAGAGAAAACAAAAGAGAGGGGGAGAATCTTAGTGCTAAACACATAAAAACTCCCTTTTTGGACGTGAGGCTATGGGAAACACAGTATGGAGTAAGTGCTTAAACCAAGCGAAGCGTGAACGCATCTAAGATAAAAGGTCAGGCAAAAACAAACAGACCACTCGCGAGGACGAATGGAATTAATTGACTCATTAATATGCATGGCTAATAAAGCTCAAAATCCTAAAACAAAAATCATTGTCAACCATTCCCTTTTAATGGCTCTTATTTTCAGCTTGAGAAGAGCTAGTCTACAGGGTGTATCAATCTTAGGAGGGGTGGAGTTCCTCCACCAAACAGGCTTGGGGTAACCTCGGTGTTGTATGCTCATGTCCTCCCCAGCAGACAAAGGCAGAGTTGTTCTGGTGGAGGGATTAATTGAGAATTAATCCCAGTTTCTGGCAGTGGAACAGACCGGCAGTTAGAAGTGAAAGTCATCCTGAAGGGTAGTTAATTGGTTCCCCATAGCAAAAGCTTTGGAGAACAGAAATCAAGCTGCATTTTCATTAATCCTCCCCATTGTTTTGTGAAATTGTTGTGGAGAGTGACTTCAGATAGAGTCAATAGTTAAGGCTTTTAATTTGCTTTTAATTCTGCCAGTGGGGTGACAATTAACAAACCCCAAAGAACAATAGCTGTGAAAATAATGCGTTCGATTGACTCTAAATGACTCTGAAATCAAAAACCGATAAGCAATTAATATACTGTACTCTACAAATGGTAAGTACTTCCAACATGCTTGATGCGCTCCATCTCCCTGCAGCTCTCTCATTCTCTCTCTCCTGTCACTCTCTCACCACTAAAGCTTTTGAACTTTGGGAATAGCACCACCACCAGATTGTCGGATATGATTAATTTCAGGTCTAAATGGACACAACAGACAGAAAGGGTGATGTAATCATAACACGAGGAGACACAGTGACTAACAGCAGAGGTGGAGGAGGAAGAAAAAGCAGAGGGAGAGAAAAAAAAAGAGAGAGGCAGAGCATAAGGGAAGAATGAGAAACACGTAGACGGGGAGACAGCGAGGGCTCACAAACACACTCCAAGTTCAAGCTAAACAGGAAGACCATGGTGATTAGCATTAATTGCACTGAGGATTGGAATCCTGTGTGAAACATTAAACAAAAATTATCTACTGTTTATTCGCTTTTTTTTCCTGATTTTCTTTTTTTCAATAATTAATGAAAAGTAAATACTTGGAGGAGTCCAAAATGATCTGGGGAGGAAAAGAAATGTTTACATAATCAGGAAAAATGTTCCTGTCTTCTCTCCGTCTCTCTCTCTGTATACACGGAAAGGTTAGGGCTCGAGCCTGTTTCTCACTGTTTCCCCATCAGAAGTAACAGTGTCTGTTCCCCTGAGTGTCGACTGCTGTGAGAGTGTTTGCATATTTAGATACAAGCAGCCCTGTTTATGCAGCCCCACTCTCTGCTGCTCAAGTTCACTCCAACGCAAGCCCTGATCAATTTGGCCAGCTGTGCTTTAAATGCTGTTTACAACAATAACATCGCGGCTAACAGAGCAGAGCCTAGCGTGCAAGCACACACACTTCCCAGAGAAAGAGAGAGAGAGAGCGAGAGAGAGAGAGAGACTTCAGAGGGAGCCTCCGGCCTGCACATTCCCAGACGAGCATTTGTACTGAGTTAAAGACAAATCAAAGTCCGACTCCTCTGCAAGACACGGAAGAATTGGATTCCATCTGTGTACGTCTCTGTGATCCTCCCGGAAGAAAAAGAAGAAAAAAGAGAGGAAATAACAGGAACTCAAACTGGAGTCCCACCCTGAAGTGGGGCAAATTGAAGGTGGCACGTACCAGTTACAGACTTTATTCCCGATGAGTGACTGGCATTGAGAGCAAAACATGATGTCAGGCTCACTGAAATCCCCACATACATAACGACAGCTTTTGACAAGCTGCCACGCGTTTCACAAATAACACTGTTTGGGTGAGATACTATATTCCTTGAGACTTCAGATTTCTCTTAAAAGCTTCATAAGACATAGAAGAAGGGGGAAAAAAACTCCATTTAAGCATGACAGGAGAGCAAATAGGCCTGCTCAGCAGATAGCAGTGAAGCTGCTGGTGTCCTCTTGCTTGATGATATAATTCTTAATGTACAGCCTGACTAGACATAAATCTTACCCAAGCATCACCTCACCTGAATTCTTTTCTCTCTCTCTCTCGCCCCTTCTCTCTCTCTCTCTCTCTCTCTCTCTCTCATGATGAATTGTTTGCTACATCTCGGAGACTAAAACCCTTCAACCTCTTCAAACCCGGGTTTCTAATAACGCGTAGGTGTTGGGGAGAGGTGACAGCATGATGAATATCACAACAGACAGCTCCAATATGGGACAATTTTACCAGATCGATATCTCACTGCAATATCAGAGAAAAGGAGCTGATATTAGTCTACACAGTGTATTACAGATGGGGTACATTTCTTCTCTCTGCACTCCCAGTGAACCTAGGCTATATTTCATCTGTGTCGGCGATGGTTTACACACTCACAAATGCTCTGGAAACTAATCATAGCATGGTAGCCACGCCAGATGCATCTGCTTAAAATTATCCATATGTGTGACGCGCCCATAACCCCTTGTTCAACACGGCGACGGACTTGCAAATAAACTGTGAATCACATTAAAGGATGTTACAGACCATTATTTCTAGTGAGAACAAATGTTTTGTCACATCCTAATAGAGAGATCACGGGTCTCATGTGGGTTGATACGGCTTTTGAAAGGAAAGCTGAAGCAAAAGGGGTTTCTCACGTTTGAAGAAAATATATACTCTGGTTTAGTTATATAAGTGTAGACACTGGCCACAAACAGAAAACATTTCTTTGTGTAGAAGATTAAATAATGGTGAAAATACAGAAGATCTGGTGGATATGTCTGTAACCGTCACAATGTGGAAATGTGACGGTTGGAAATGTGGAAAATTTCAAACAGGAATTTCACCTCAGACTTCTAATATTCTCTTAGATAAAACTGGTGAGATTAATTACATCCAAATAATAATGACCTTTTTTTAAATCCCATTTTTTATTAAATGTGCCAACATATTCTATATATATGTCACATTCTATACTTTGTGCATCCTTTATGTCTTCTAAATTTCGAAAATCGTTCAAAAAGCTCTGAATAAACCAAGTTTTTTTTTTAAAATCAGTAGCACATACATGTCTGCGTGCGCGTGTGTCATTAGAGGTCTGAGTTTAATTTGCAGTAAATTACGGTTCAGGGGATTCATCGCAGTACAAACATTTGTTGAGCCCTGGATGAATAAATCAATCACAAACACTCTCTGACAAATTAACCGGCACAGTTCTCTTTGTCGGGCTCCGTGCGGAACACCGTGGTCAAGTAACGTGTGCCTGAAGAAATAGAATGAGACACCTTTTACTTCCCAGGGAGACAGATGCATATAGGAAGAGAGAAAGAGAGAGAGAGAGACGGAATGACAGAGAGACTGAAGGGGAGAGTGCAGACGTTGCTAACGCTTAATATCTTCCCTCTCCAGGGGGCCGGGGCTGAGGGCCCCTCTGCTGTCAGCTGCAATAGGACCGGTCTTTTTGTGAGTGCCCAAGGTTCCTTAAGGGCTATTAATGGAACACAGTATCCCTTGTGTGGGGAACTTGTCAGTGTTTCATTAGAGACTGATAAACATATAATACATAAGTGTCAAACAGTGTGTGTGCATTGCGACGCGGCGGCAGGAGGGGAGACAGGATTTTGGGACTGAGGTACAACAGTGATTCCCATGCTCGACGCTGACAATATTAATGATTTGACAAAGAGAAAGGAGTGCGGCGGGAGGGGGGGGGACACATGGAGCCCTGTGGAGCATGCTGCTGGAATCACAGAAAGGAAGTCTGTAACTGGGTTTGCAGCCTTGGCAAACACTGAACTGTGTTACTGTCTTGATAGCTGATCTAAGTAAAGAAAAGTATTCTTGGGTCGATATGTAGCCGAGATGAGACGAGCTGGCATATCTCCGTTATCTTCTTCTACTAGACTGGGGCCCAAAAGAAACAAGAAAAAGAAATACATCATATTCAATTAAAGTTCTTTTTTCGCCACTACTGAACAAATCAGCCCACAGCTGGGACTCTGGGTCTAGTTCACAAAGTCCTTTTGATCATTTTGTGGCAGTAAGAGAGTTTGGAGTCCCATGGAGTATGGGACCAAGCTGATCTTATTATGATAATTGGGATACATCAACTTCAGATAGCACTAATGGAGTGAGATTTCAGTGATCAAGAGCACACAGTCGACTGTAGAAGCAAGTTCACTTTTTTAGAAGGAGTTATTATGCAACGCTCTGGTTGTGTTCCCAGTAGGCAGCTACTGAGACCGCCGGCACAAACCAAGAGTATGCTTTTAGCTTTGGTGTTGGGAGCGATGCTACACTTACTGTGGTGAAGTTACATCTATTTCCCCGTGAGTGAGTAATTGGTTACCGTGACCATTAATCAGTTAATCTTCTCTTTTTACCCCCTTCTCTTCAACGGAGAAATATCAGAGGTTCAATAATTAAAAACGTGTCAGGTGAAAGTCCAACGCGCTTCCTCACACTGTATGTTCTCACATTCCCTGCTTTGTTCATCTTATTAACCTCCTCTCTGCTCGCCGCGCCTTTAAATGAAATCTTTAGCCCCTTACATGTGAAATTAAAACTGCCCTCCCTTGAGCGCTTTTAATTATTCTTGTTCAGGAGAAACTTCCACTTCCACTTTTGTCAGGGCGGCCTTCTTTCTTCCCAGTCGCTCTTTCCTCACTCCCACTCACTGCCCAGGTCTGTCATGCTTCACTCCTCCCTCCAGCCCGTTGCTCCCTTTTCTTTCTTTTTTTTTCTTTTTCTCTTCTTCTGCGGGTCTGTTTAATTCTCACCTTGCTCTGCCCTTGTCATCAAGCCGTTGAAGCACAAAGCCAGGAGCAAGGGAGTGTTTACTCATTTCCCCACTACATTACCCCTCCTATTAATCACTGCATGGAAACTTCTGGACACTGAAACATCTCTGCAGTCACTGCCCCAGCTGCCCCCTATGCTAACAGGGCCAGCTTTACATAACTGGCATTGTGAAAATTATCTTGTATCATTGTAAAAGTTACCAATCAGTCCACTGTGAACACAAAGTCCTGAACAACTTGTTTACCCAAGTAAAATCCCTCAAGCCAAGACTGTCATTATCTTGAAGGGTTCAATATGTCAAATATTTGAAAATCTATTTTTTTTTTCTCGTAATATGACTCAAATTATGCCTTGATGGAAACTAAACATAATGGCGGCTCTTGATAAACATAAAGTTGAAGTAAACATGAGTTGGGTGACATTGAAATGCATGATACATTATGTGCACACAGGACGAGCAGAGGTTAGTGTCTCTAATTAATCAAATTTAATTGCATATAAATTGTATTTTAAATGCAGATGAGGGAAAAAAAGCTGTGTTTTTCTGAAGAGGAGAACGCACCCTCTTGTTACTCTTCACTTGTTCTATTTGCTGAGATCAGGGAGTAGAAAAATTAACAGTTTACAAAACTAAGCTATGTCTCTGGCTGCTGTCTACTATCAAGGTTTCTACAGAGAAATACTGGATTTTTTTTCTCTATCGAGAATCCTATTCTATTTGTTGAAAGGAAGAAAAAAGGCAAATAGACAGTGAGAATTCAGAGCCCTGCATGTGAACGAGGCAAAGCGGCTGCAAAAGATTCTTATGAAATTCAATTAACACACCGACAGCTTTCCTTTTCTCTCCTGCCCTAATTCCCACATTCCCGCTGAAATGACTGCATTCCCAGCGATTATGCTAACCGCTTGGAGTGCACCATAAATTCACAGGTCTGGGAAAGGCTGTAACGAGAGCTCCTTAAATATGGGAAGGAGACGTTTGAGAAGATGGATCGCCGTGGGCTAGCGGTCGCCCGGCACTGGGCAGGGGGAACTTGTTTGTGAAACACATGCTACTGGCTGCTATACTGCCTCTAATGAGACTTTGGACATAAGCAACATTATCATTAATGATTGAACCCCTCCTTTTACGGCTTTCTCTTTTTTTTCTGCCCCTCATTCTCTGCCACAGCCCCCTATCCTTTTCGCAATTACTGTTTACTGGATTGCCCAAGGCAGGCAGGCGGCATGTGTGTCGGCTATATATGGTGGGGGGGAGAAAGAACCCAAAATATTTGAAATTCAAATAAATGAGTAATGTAAATAGTTTTGAGAGAGTTTACCCAGTGAACAATGGCCCCTTATGAGACACAAGTGCGACACGGGGAGAGAGAACAGGACTGCTGGTGTGGGGATCGGAGAGGTGGGGGTTGGAGGGATGATCCAACACAATGTGGCCCTTCTCCTAAAGCAACTTGTTATCAGGCGCTACGCAGAGCCCCCCATTCAATCTGCATTTAAATACATTTCGGTCCACTCACTCATTTGCATTCATTTCTCCCATTATATTTGAAAATGGCCAAATGTCTAGCCAGCACAATGTGGGAGCCTATCACCGGCCAGGGGAAGCCCACACCTGATGCCAATTTAGCCCGCTTGGATCTATTCATTGCCATGGCCTGATCTGACAACTCCAGCTCTTCCCCATCCAGGAGACTTTTCAATTGGATCTGCTTGTGGTGACAAAATTGTTTTGCTCATTGAGTTTTTCTTTCTTCTTCTGTTGCCCCCCCCCTTCCACCACCACCACACCCCCACTCCCACCCGCCCGCCCTTTTCCGTCTCGCTCTCCCTCTCTCATCGTCACTCCCTCCGTCTGTGAGTCTGGGTGTCTATTTGGGAGCCATGGGAAAAGGAGAGGCAAATGATTCTCAGTGGCTTCTGATTTCCACTATTTGTTCAGCATTAGGCCCACTTATCTCTGAAAGAAAAAGCAACATGTGGAGAGAAAGTGACAGGCAGAAACTCAGCCTCACTAACAGGCCTATTGTGTGCTGAAGATCTGCATTCAAACATGAGGGGCCCTCTAACTCTTTCTCTCCCTCACTCACTCTCTCTCTCTCTCCCTATAAAACGCGCACATACCTGCATAGACCTCTGTCGCAGTCAATTACTGCTGCTAATCTGTACTGCAATGGAGAGTAAATATTTCATTACTTTTTCAAATAAACAGTTGGTCTGAGCCCATGAAGTGTCATCTATCCCCTGAAAGGAACAGTGACGTTCACATTCAATTACACCATAAAACCGCCAAGCTTCTGAAGTGGAGTTTTTTTGTGCTGAGAGCCCACTACTTAAATCATTAGACTTGGTAGCAACATCTTGAGATGAAAAGCTGAGTTGAGAGCCCACCATTTACACTACAGCACCTTTTCTTCGGCCCAAAAACATTCTGCGAACACTGCCCACCTCCGCCTCCCCCTCCTCTTCCTCAATAATGCTCCCTTCCGTCGCTTTTATGCCTCACAGAAAAGTTCATCAGAGTTGGTGTCCGCGCAGCTCGACGGAGATGCAACAACACCGGTTCCTCCGCGACATACTAACTAAGTGGTGTTGTGTGAGATTAGCAGATGAAATAATGCATGGAGCGGGGAGGGCAGCAGGGGAGGGGTGTGGGGGGGGCTGGCGGGGGGTTGACAGAGAGATCCCAGAGTCTACTGCTCATTAATCACTGCAGCGTCTTTGACCTTTCATTTGCCAAGGGCGCAAAGAGAGGAGGAGGAGGGTGGCCGCTGCTGCTAACGCTGCCCAGGAAAGAAGGGAAGGCGAGCTAGAGCAAGGCAGGAAAAAAAAAAAAAAAGGCTAGAGAGGAGGCAGGAGAGATGACCAAGAGTGTTGCGGCGGTGGAGAGATATGCCGGAGTCCGGAGAAGACGCCACAACACATTCTTAATGAAGAGTGAAATTAATCAGCTTCACGGGCTGTTAGATGAATCAGGCATTTCCCAGCCCCTAGGTGGTATCAGCTGCTCTGCTCTGCTCGCCAGGCCTGATAAAGACCGATAGGCCCCTTGCCCATTTACACATGTTATTAAAAGAATTACAAAGATGTCTGCCCGGCTCCCTCCCCTCACACCAGCCTGGGCTTTGGGAACCGGGTGCTGGAAATGGCAGGGGGGTGTGACATTAGCGCCAGGCGTATTTTTAGCGTCTGGGCGCTCAGCTCTTAGTTACCAGGTGGGATGGGATCACTGAAGGCAGCCAGGCAGCGGTGGCGGTGAGAAAAGCTTGACACACCGCAGCTATCGAGAAGACGGGAGTGTGTACTAGTGTACGTGACAGAGAGTGAAAGAGAGGAAAGGAAAGCGAGTGACAGAGAGAGAAGTTGTACAGCTGCAAATGCTGGATTGTGACCCGGCTTTCAGCACTTGTGTTGATTGATATGTAGAACGATGCCTGTTATACATCATTACATCTCTATTGTCTATTGTAACTTGGAAACACACTCCTGTAATTAGATAATGAAGTCTCAATGTTTCACAATGAGAGCGCTGTGTAAAAAAAAAAAAATCTCCGGTCTAAATAATTAAGCTACAAATAAGCACAGGAGAAAATAAATAATAATGGAGACTAATCAAGTGAGAATAATGACACTTACGGAATCAATACGGGGAAATGAGTGACACAAGTGTGGTATAGCTTAGCATCAAATATGGTGGGCAGTTATTAAAATACATTTAAGATTATTTTTAACCCTAATTGATGTTCAAGGTTAATCTAATCAGACCAATTGTACCTCTGAAGAGCCTGCTCCAGTTTAATTGGCTATTTTTATTGCCTCAGCGAGATTTTAATTGAAACCAAAGGGGATCTAACAACAACTGTGACATGTTGATGTCTGGGGGATAGTTATAAATATGTGACAAAATATGTGCATTATTAATGTGATTTCTTAATGCATTATTGTAATGTGTCCCCAGAAACACAGAGATATTACTTTACGCAACAAGGAGGTGGTGGGGGTGGAGGGGGGATGGCAAAAAAATCATTTCATCCTGAATATGTCAACAAAATAATACAGAGACATTTTCCTCTCACTCCAGGCAAATCTAGAGATTTAAATGATTAGCATTCCAAAGGCAAATTTGAATTTGTCAAAAGGGAAGCTAGCGGTTATGCGCAGTGCCAACAACACTGTACAGGCACAGATCTACTCTTTAACGTACATCGTGAGACTGTCGAGAAAACTTGGCCTTCATCGAGTGTGCACAATCGGCCTGCTGATTGAAGTGTTAACTCAGCTGTCTGCATTTTCTTCTTTTTTTTTTGAGGGCCTTAGCTGTTGCAATTCAAGAATGGTGTTACCATGTGAAAAGCAATGAGACCATGTTGAAAAAAAAAGTGTCACTGATTCAAAAGAAGAGATTACATTGTGTCTGACACCAGAGTTAACATTAGCATGAGACTCCTGGATCAAATTCTGCACGGCAGCAGTGGCCATTGATGATATCGATCAGAATCACGGCTACTACTGACTGCACATGAGCCACCGGTTGGCACAGTGGAAATGTGCTTCCTCTCCTGATGGAGATTTGCAGAAATTTTCTCTTATATCTGTGCGAGTGCTTCCTCAATTTTTCTTCCATTTGCCAGAACTGTGATATTAGACGTAAAAGGCTTATTAATTGCATGCCTGCTTCCTGCTGACAGATGCACTGAGAATTTACAGGCACGCAGGACTCAGCGCTGGTGGAGTGTTGTTATTTGTCCTCAAAGGGATGACAGTTACTCTTTACCAGTGCTTTAAATATCAGACCTATTTCCAGACCTGAAATGACAGAGGTTAAAATAAAGAGAGATGAAGGGAAAGGCAAATAGGGAGACGAGGAGGAGTGAGAAATGGTCAAATCTTAGCATTGCTCTGTCCTCTGTGGATGAAAAGACAGTACAACGGGGCCCATAGCCCCACAGAAAGAGTGGAAAACACCACCTACTCAAGCCTGACATCTGTATAAAAACAAAAATAATCTGCTGTCAGCAGAATGTTCAATGACTCCTATCACCCGGGTGCTGATAAAGACTCTGGCCGCTGTAAGGATTGGGCTGTTATGCGAGGGGCTCAGTGGATTGGAATGCATGCTAATTGCCATCAGAAATATGTGGTGAGCCTTACAATTTCTGGCATTGCTCCGCACCTTGGCGAAGGACATGCCAGAAGGGTTCTAGCAAAACAAAGATTAATGAACAGTGTTGAATCGCTGTAATGCCATGTCAACAGTACCATACATTTCATTACAGAGGTCACCAGTGCCTCTGTGTTAATGCCATGCGAAAATTTTTCACAGCACAAGTCTTAGTCCCTCCAACAAGCTGAAAACAGGAGATAAACATTTTACTTGTTGGATGATATTATACTGTTGATGTGATTATACGGACCCATTTGCAGTGGCCAAATGCACATTCACTCAGCCAGAGGTATGAATAAAAAGGGTGTTGAAAATGGAAAAGTTCACAGCATCCCCACAGTGGCCGCAGAAAAATATATTCAACGTGTCAGTATAATCCAGTGTCAGTAAAACCTGATGCTCTAAACAGGAGAAAACCTCCCCTTTTAAATAATTGATATTTTCTGATTAAATGTGGCAGTTTGAAGATAATGAATTCTTTATAGTGTGCCTTGAGCAACTCAACAGCTTTGCCCTGCATGACAGCTTTATGGGGCGTCTTTTTTGCCCAAATTTTGAAAGTTTAACCTATGTAGATCAATGTGCTTCCTTAAAAGAGTTTAATAAATTAAAGTGCAGGGGGCTTTTTTTCCTCAGCGAGCAGAAAAAGCTGATGAGACAGGTTTAGTTTAATCTCAGGCAATAGAAGTCATTAACCATTCTCCCAGGAATTAAAATATAGCTTGCCCTTTTCTTCTCTCACTTATCATTAGCATCACTTTAATCTCCCCGCGTTTCACACTGCTATTTTAATCATTACTTACTGCCTTTTGACAACTGAAGAACATGGCTTCTCCCCGCTCAGGCAATATCCTGATTTTAGCTGACAAAATGTAGGACATCATTTAAAAATATCTAAATTTCCTCTTCCTTTTTTATTCTTCTAACTTCCACTCCTCAGACCCCTGAATGTCTGTCTATTTATATCAAAGAAAGCACAAAAGACGAGAGGAGATTGAGTGGACGACATTCAAAATGTAATTTGAGTTAGCTGCAAGGGTAACGAAATGTATAATACAGTTTATTTGTGTCTATCATGTTATTTTAATGGATGGTGAAGTGCACATACTGCTCTATGTGGGTCATGTAGGGTGTTGGGGGTATATTTGTCTGCCCTTGAATCAATGAACATTTACAAGAGAAACCACATATCTCCAGAGCAGAATATAAATAAAGTATTATGGCCAGTCTCTCAGTGACAATGACAGATGTAGGGCAAGCA
>JAVQJZ010039608.1:0-11242 GCA_036025355.1 Leiopotherapon unicolor | reverse complement strand
CACATCATTACAGTTTGCAAGCAAGTTTCCTAACTGACCTGTTCTGTGAGCACACAGGATGTTGCTGTTTTGCTCATTGTTTGAAATGAAATTAAATGAAACCATCTTTTTGAAAATTCACCTTTGACATGTGACCTCAGTCCCTCAAAAGGGCACTTTTTTCTGTAGAAAGTACTATAGCTCCACTGAAGATGTCAAGGTCTGTGAATTATTTCAACCAACCAGGACATTGCTTTTGGAAAGAGATGTTGCAGTTATTTTTTTCTATATTTTAAGCACCACAGACGGTCTGATCTAATTTAACTCTGTTGTATGGGGTTGGAGGCAGATTTCTCAAACACAGATCTTAAACTGTGGCCAAATATAACCAAAGCTATTTGTATGACTAGATACCACTTGGGCTAAAAGGGAAAAGATTTTCTTCTTTTTAAATTCAGGTGGCCGGACCGTTTAAGAGTAATCCTGAAAAAATAAAAACATTGGACTTGCAATGGTGGCAATTTGCACCACGGTCATATCAGTGACTGCTTGTGCTTTTTCTTAAATGCAATGCTGGTCATTCGTGAACAAAATCACACATTTCCGTGATAAAGAGTTTCTGTCTTCTAAGAAAGATGCCTGATCAAATCCTGTTACAATAAAGTCTCTAATTCAAGGACATTTGACACTCAGCCTTGTGAGAAAATGTCTTCTTTCACAGTTTATTGAAATCCAGATAAAAAGAAAAAGAAATCTTCAAGGTACAACCATGGGCCTTTGAAATGTATTAATTGACAGTTCTCTTTTTCAGACTTAGATGACATTTCATATACTGCAATAGTTACCAGTGCTTTGTGACACTTTTGCGCATGGTCATCCAGTGCAAGGAATAAAGGTATATACACAAATAATCTCTTTAATCGAGACATTATTGATTTGCCAGGCTTACTGAAAAATGTCTTCATTTTTGTCTAAACGTATTTCCTTGTTCACATGATGGTGCTATGCATGTTATCGTGAAGCTCTACAAAGAGAATCAGTGAAAGAAAGGGGACAATACTAAGTGCCATTTTAAGCTGGCTGATCTGAGAGACAGACAGACTGGCCTACCCACTCAACAGGCCTGCATACACACACACTTTCACACACACACACTTTCACACACACACACACACACACACACACACACACACACACACACACACACACACACACACACACACACACACACACACACACACACACACACACACGCACAGAAGGATGTCAGTGAATCAATCAGTGTTTGAGCTCTGGGGAGAGAGGGAATGGAAAGAGGAAAAGGAGAAGAGTGAGGGAAGAGAGGAGGTAATGGGAGGGGAAGTCAGCTCCAATGCTGAAGGGTTCTCAAAGCCCACAGCTGTCTGCACATTGTGTTCTGATAAGACCAGGCAGACTGACCACCTCTACTATTTCCTCTCATGCGGACGCACTTTTATCTGTCTCACTTCGCACCACGCCCATTTGTCTCTGTTCTTTAGTGTAAGCATGATTAACTGACTTTGCAAATGCGGTCAGCAAGGCTCCATTCAAGCCACAGACCACTGGGTGTTCTTCTAGTGTGCGTCCATGAATTAGATGCGTCTACATATTCGATGTGCACAAATTCTAACCTACAGCTTGGTTCGCCTACTCTTTCCTGGAAAAAGCCAGCGAACTTATTGTTATTATTCCAGGGAGAAGGTGAAAAGCTGAGGAGTGAAGAGATAAATTCATCCTGCCGCAGGTACTGTATCTCCAGGAAACAGAGACACGTGTGTTTAATTTTCACTGTTTCATGAGGTAAAGTCTGTAAAGAAGACGAGGGAGTGATGAAAATGGACAGAAGATAAATGGAGTCATCTTGACTTCCATTGGCTTCTATTTTAATTTTTATCTCTCGACCTCATGTGAAGACGCAGTTTCAACTCCCATGACAAAAATCTCTTACGTGTAGTCACATCTTCCTTCTGCCCTTAGGTTACAGTAGATGGGAATTTCCATCAACTGTAAAATGATATTCCAGTCTGGGAGCAAAGACATGCTGCAGCTTCATGTTTAGTTTCCTCAGTGGTCTAACTTGATATCTGAGGTCAGCCTGGACAAAGCACGTCTCTGAAATCGCTATACCTCTGGGGTTCATTGCAGAGCATGTGTCCTCGTCAGCCTTGGCCTCCGAAGCTGCACGGCGATGAGATCACACAGCAGCGCTCTACATAAAGTGCATTCACAACTGTGTATGAGAAAGTGTGTGACGGTTTGGGGATACAGGGGCTGTGCAGACTGGGACCTGTCTTTACAGATCTCACATCATGTCCTGAAGCAAAGATCATGTCTTTCGGGCAGTGTTTATGAGAGTATCAAGGCCTCCAGATGGAGCTGTGAGGCCACCGGTGCTTCAATAATTGTAAATAAGCGGAAGCAGACAGATCCAGCCACAAGCCGATTGCTGTGGATCAGCGCATTTAATGGCCCGAGGGGAGGAAGGGATGGGATGAAGATAAAGATCTGGCCAAAGACGTGGGACTGCAGCTGACTGACAGACTTGAGGCGATGGTGAGATGTGATCCCTCATGTCTAATGATAATGCCTGTTCAGTGGAAGGGATCCATGTTAATAATAACCCATCAGTGGTCGGGGAGCTGGAATAAGGCGACGCTGCCACTCAAAGCATTTACATTTACACGTCAGACATAAAGCTTATGGTCATTTGAGAATTAGTTGAACTTACACCAATGTATTGCTTGTATTAAGTCTCCTTCTATATAGATTTCTGAATTAACTTAAATGAACTTTTTCACTACTATATGCAAATTGCTGATTCATCTTCATAAAAACCCAAGAAAAAAACAAGACAGATGACTGTGCACTGATCATAATGGGTTTTGAATTATTTTCTCATTGCTGCCTGCTAAATAGACTGGCCAGCTCTCTTCTGCTCCACTGGCTCCCAGAAAGTCATGCCAACAAAACTGAAGGACTGAAGGAAGAGGAATATGGCTTTGCCTCATGCTAAGGAGCTTTCTGGGACTCTCGGCCCTCGCAGTCCAAATGCCATTATCCAAAAAGCTCATTTTCCTTGGCTCCCAGCAGCTGAAATGTGTGCAGCTAACATCTTGAATCACCGTTTGGGATGTGCTATACATGGAGAAGTTTCCACAGCAACACATTCTTGTTAGATCATCTCATATTTATACTGGAGGGCAGTAAAGTGGGTCTTAAAGGAGCCTGGCAAAAACACTGGAAGGGGATTAAAGGGCATGGCTGCCCCTTACATCACTACCCACAACTTCCTGTTGTTGATTTCACAGGGCACTGAGGGAGCATGCCATACACACCCCTAAATATTTGGAAATGTCTCCACACGTGCAGGAGCACATTAATAACTTGATGATTGACAGAACCAAAAACCAGCTAAAGGCCTGTTTCACCTGGGGACTTTTTAATGATGTACACCTGGAGCAGGGAGGACAAACAGTGATTATTAGGAGCTGCTATGACAAGCAGGGCTTCAAAAACAACCACCTCTGGGAGAGTTAGGGTGATGATCTGGCACTTGGCGAAAGCAAGCTGAGGACATAATGGAAAGAGGGAAATGTCATCTCTCAGTTCCTCAATGACCAAAGCTCATAGATGTTTAACAATGCACAAGGGATTGTTTTCTCTCTGACAGTGACATGAGCGCAAACTATGAATCTCACCTGGTTGAACCTGCGAGTGAAGGCCACAACATTTGGAGCAGAGCTGTGCTTCTCCTTCTTGTTCCAGCCGCAGCTTGACAGCTCCTGAAAACAAACAACAATCAGGGAAATTGATATGGCGCACTGAGACATAGTGCCTTTATGTGTATGCCAGCAGTTTTACTGAATGTATTTAACAGTCTAGTCAGGGGTCATGCACTCTGTGGGAGGTGGAGAGGAGGCAGAGAGCAGGATATGATAGGAGAGAAAAGCAGATGAGGAGCAGGAAACAGAAAAAAAAAAGCCAAGGACGAGCTCCAGTCAAAGGTTCAAGCAGATTAATGGTCGACTGGTGTGGCCAATGGGTCACCATATAGTTTTCAGCACTTTCTCACAAGACATTTTGGATTGCCATAGCAGGAAAACCACAAGAGTAACTAATACCATTAATGATCATTCAGTCCCACTTGGTCACATCCAACTGCAATGCAGCAAAGTCAAAATGTTCACAGCAACAGCGGTTTTCTGTGAAGCAGGATGCACGTGCACGCCACGAACACAGAGGTTATGTGATACACTTATATTGTGTAGGTGATAATGGCAGCAACATGAGAAAACGGACTATTAAAAAGCACATTAAAAGAGAAGAGGACGCACACTGTAGGTCAATGTAAACAATATTGATTTGACTTATTTTAAATGCTGTGCAAATGTCTCATGTGGTATTGGAGCGACCAAAGTGATGTCTTAACAAATAACTCTGTAATTTTGTTTAACTGCCAAAAAGCTGTTCAATTTGTGATCACGAAACAGAGAAAAGCTGTTAATCTCTACATATAAAACTAATTAAAAAAAATTACTGGATGAACGACTTAAAATTTGGATTTCATGATTGACATATTCATTTATTGGTTTTCTGTTAATCATCTAATATATTAATCATTTCCACACTTCTACTAATAGTTGCATTACAAAGCAGCAGCAGCAGCAGCTGTGGGAGCAGCAGAGCAAATACTAATCTCATTACAGTGTTTTTAAAAGGCGGGCGGTGATTTTGGAACTTGAACACAGAAAAGTGTGATAAACACACAGTTGCTTCTTTCCGAGTACCAGGCTGTACTGAGTTTGGCCTCTGCTGCTGTCCTCAGAGATGAGGTAAAGACTGAGACCACACCGATGCTGCAAGGGGAACCCAGACCCTCCTTTGGCCCCAGCAGGCTGTCCAGAGGCCAGGGACACTGACGTAACAGTAGGAAAAATGTTGTGCAAGCTCTCCTCCTAATCCCTGCCAGCCCGGTCAACTTGGGCTACAATGTGAACAGCTGAATCAGACCGCAGCGCCTCGCCCCACTCACAATAACCCTCCCACCTGTGAGGCCGACAGTCTGGAAGCAACGTCTAGCGAACCGCTCACAACTCCCTGACCTGGACCTCATTGGGACGGATTTTCGTGAAGAGAAGTCAAGCTCACTCAAGGGTGAGTCTGAGCCGTAAGAGGCAGCCAGCGGGGGTAAAGACGAACATATCAAATACAGATGTTAAAAGCAGACGTGCGTGGGCGAGGTGACGCTTCGGGGCCTGTGTTGCCTGAGTCAAGATGAGGATATGAGCAGAGGGGGTAAAAACAAAAAAAGAGGCCAGTGAAGAGAAGATGAAGGGATAGTGTTGAGACTATAAAAGACAATGCTGCCGATCATCCAAAAGCATCTTCCCACAAGGTTTACGAGCCTGTGTGGAGCCTCCTTGGAGCTGGAGCGTGCTGTCCTCTGTCACAGGACAGAGCTGAATGAGAGGCTAGGAGACACACTAACCCGTCTCGCCAAGGAGAGCTCATCGTTTATTTAACATCTGTCCGTTTTTAAATAAGCATTTCCCATCTTCCTGCCATCGTGTCAATCACTCTACCCTCCAACTTATGCACAGCTTTGGTGACGGTTCTTAAACAAAGACGTTCCATAGTTGGTGGGAGGCGGCTGTGTTTGTGTGTCCTGCACCTCAGACCACCACCTGACCACCCAGGTAGGTGGTACACCAGAGAAGACGCACGTAGACGATACTGCATCTCTCTTGCACACCGAGACCAAAGCCTTTCAACAACTAACACTGACCTTTCAATACTGAACCACTGTGACCCCTCTCCTAATCACCCCATCCATCCACCTGTCTGTCTGCCTAGTTAAGTTTGATGCTGAAGTTTGAATTTATTTAAGCGCTATTGTTCTTCAGCTGTTGCATAATAACCAATGCTGGTGCCTCTTGTGTGTTTAAGCAGCAGGGAGCTGATCTGCAGCCTCACCAGAAAATAATGGGATTTTACTTCCCTTATTTTTCTTGTGTCTTTATAGTGTTATTTCACACTCATTACAAATGGCAGGGAGCAATTATTTTTTTAAATCTGAAAACGGTTGAGTCTTTGGAGGAAGGCTTTCACGAGACGGCTCTGGAAAGGAGAGGGTTTTAAATGCTGCAGTAAAAAAAGTGCAGTAATAACGCCTGCTCCGCCAAGCCACAGACAGCCCGTCATTTCCACATGCCGGTCTGGCTGAGCAGCGTTTTCATTAAAGTGCAGTCCCATGGGGCTGCTCAAAGCTGGTTGGATCTATGCTAGTGAGTGCATATAGCTAACGTGAGAGCTGTTAAGGAAAACTGATGTCAACTCTGGCTGAACATTTTATTGACCTACAAGTTGCAATCGTCAACAAGTAATGACTGATACAGTAAAAGAAAGTTTCAACCAAGGAAGAGTCCAACCAAAGATATTAGCAGAGATCATATTCTTAACCACACACCAGCCACACTGAAACTTTATCTCAGACCTTAAAACAACTATTTTTGAATTTCATTATCCACTCATTCAGCTTTGGTGCACAAGTACATGATGAGGAGTATTAAATAAACAACAGCAGAGGCTGAATAAGCTGACCAGCTGCAGCTAAGCCTCAAATTGTGATGACCTCATGTAAGATACCACAGGAATTCCTTTTGTTTTTGTCTATGTTGTAAATGGAAAACTGAAGTGTTGGGATCCCAGGGAATATTAAGGAGAGGCCACAGGCCAAGATAGGAAGGGCTGATAAAGATGAAGAACAGGGTGAAAAAAGAGCAAAGATGAGGAGTAGAGGAAGTGAGATAAAGGTGGAGGGATTGCCGCAAGAAGAGAGCAGATTTTGGAGATATATTTACAGAGGATGACAGGAAGGAGCAGAATGGAAAACATGCACAGTTCTGTCTGTGGCTGATCTGCGCTTGAGATTGTAGTGAGCCCGAGGAACCCTAAACTGAACTATGCCAAATTTATGGTGCCACTGGTTTACAGATTTATGTGTTCTCTTCTGCAAGGAAAAGAAAGAAAGAGCAGGGGAACAGCACAGAAAAAGAAACATCAGGAACAAAAAAAGGGAAAAGAAGGACATAAAATGCATTGTCGTCCCCGTCAGACAGTTCTAAACTAGGCGCTCTGGCAGGAAACTACGAGCCAACGGCAGCCTCCAGTACCGTGCTGTGCACACCATGGAAAGAATTACTTTTCCAGGAGCTCTTTTAGTACATGTACTCCATGCGATTCTTATGGCAGGACAAGCCATCTGTCCTGGCAGATATGTTCCTATATGAAGACTGTACGGTGGATTTGCTTAACATGATGTTATTGTAATGATCAGGTTATATTTTAAGAAAACACAGACTGTAATGGTGTTCACGGACATGTCATTAAATGTGTTTGATGCACTCCGACACTTCCTTTTGACAGATTCTGAAATTATTCCACTGGAACCGTTTCTGAAACTGAATTTCAATCTTTGGACAAAATACTCATTGGGGAAAACGTGTCTTTCTGGGCTGCCAAAACATTATTTTCCTCCACCTTTCGCTGTGATAAATGTGTATTGACCATCATGCTGACAGGCTGTGGTGTGGGTGGGATTCCCTTCTGCGTTTGTTGTGTAGCAATGATTATATAATCCCAACATGAGAAAACAACATGTGCAGACTACAGGGCCTGACAAAGAGATGCACGTTTTAACATCGTACTCACAGTTGGGCCTGTAAAACACAAAACACAAAATAAGAGTAGATGCATGATGTACGATTTTGTTTTAAATCCCACAATCGGTGCTGGAAAATATAAAGCCTGCATATGTGAAATATTACCTGCCTCCGATGACAAGTTACCTTTGTCCCACATGAGACCTTCAATCTGGGGAGAGGATTTCTACGCAGAGTGCTCAGACATGTGAGGAATTGACATATTTCTTAGCGGTACGTAAAATGCAATCTGATAGCTATTCCCTGAAAGCTGAAGTGAAGCTTACCAGCAAAAGCCACTAAATTAGTCACTTGGCTGTTGTCATAACTGTGTGTGAAAAACAAAGGAAAACACTCCCCCTACATCACTCAATCTCTCTTTTCTTCCAGCTTAAACTTCAAAAACTTTCATAAACATGCAGCTGTAGACCATCAGTAGCACCTCCAGCATTTCACTCTCTTTACGTGTCTCATCAGCTGATCTACCCATGCTATAGTGAGCTATCCGATGCAGCTCACTCTTGATAAACGGAAACAGCCATTGCTACAACCCATTAGTAATCACTGCCTCGTAAATTCAGATGAGAGAGAAAGATTTAACTACAAGTCCCCCTGTCCCTTCCCCTCCTCATGATCCATCTTGTCATTATAATGGCATTTCACTGTGCAAACCAACAGCCAAAGAACATATCAGCAATTCATCTGAGGGCTGTAGATTAAACATCAGTCTGCACTACGCTATAGATTATTTTACCATCGAGAAACAACTTCTGGTCTTCTCATCAATTATACCTGCACTCCAAACAGTGGACAAGACTCTGCCGTCGCGCTGCTCAATGGCTCTCTGTCAGTTTCTCCACCATCTTTTTATTTTTTTTTACTCTGTTCACAGAGAGTTCGCAGGAGCAATACATTGACGAGGATCCATTACGTGTGGGGGAGCAAATTACAGCAGACCTCATGCATGGGAATGCCTCATGAGCTGTCACTTGCGTATCATGAGAAGCAGATGTGTTTAGATGTGTCTGTCTGCTGCGTCAGGGGCCTCGCAAGTTGAAAAGAAGTTGGTGAACTGAGCTTTCCTGAGCAGAGGGGTTGGCCAGACATTATACCATGCCCTCTAGTTTCTGGTGTCTCCATGCTTAGTTCCCATGTAATCTTTTCTTTCTATTGTGGTGAGCGGTTATCTTTTCCTCCCCCGTCCAGAGGGTTTTTGTGAGACCTTGCAAGCTGCTCTCCATACATCTGCTCCATGTCAGCATTGGAAGACTTTGCTTAATGCGATCCTCTGTTCTGCTGCAGTCCTGTCTGGGGCAATTTCTCCAGCTCTTGCCAGGATGTCTGTTCATGCGTCATATACACGTGTAAAAATGCTGTAAACACAAGTATGCGTGTTGCCGTTTGGACACTCAGCCTCTCTCTGTCTCACACAGTTATGATGTGTTTATGGAGAAGGGAAAAATAAAATCCTAAAAACGTGGACACCAACAGGTCAAGTTATAGCTAGTTTATGATCTTTTCAACTATTTCAAGTGGTTGATACCATTATTATGGAAATCACTGCAGCCTACGGAGAAAAACTAATGCGGTAAAGCAGCTCCAACATGACAGACTGCTGATTCAGAAAATTTAAGCTACACCGAGGACAACATTTTCACTACTTTGAGGGGAAGCTTAGTTCATCTACAGTAAATCTGTTGTAAGGGTATTCATAGAGTGTAGAAGAAAATCATGTTTAATCAGTGCAACCACAGACCAGGACCACTTGGAGCCAATCTGGTGGAAAATATGATTCGTCTATTGTTTGTTATTATGCAAAAAGTCAAACTATGTCAACTTGAAACCTTTGATTGGATGTGAAAGATATCGAAGGTCGTCTCCACCGTCACAGCCATTTTACCAAGTGGGATTTACAACATATCACATCATGGAAACTAACACTCTTTGCCTTCTTTCCACTCTCAAAAATGAAAACATTTGTTACAAATGAATATGCCTAGTAACCCCAGTTACGTTCATTTATCTTTCCCCATTCATTAGTAGGTCCTATTTATTTGCCATATGTGTAGATATCAGTGTTGTCACAAGGCATTTAAAAGGTGCTCAAAAGGCAAAAATGGGCTGTATGTCAGTAAAAACATTATTGCACAACTCGAGGATTCAACCAAGTTATTTAATATTTTCCTATTCAGGCAGTCAGCCGAGTGAAACAGCAGGGCACGCACACACATGCATGCGCGCACCCACACACACACACACACACACACACACACACACACACACACACCTGTCTTTCCCATCATGTGTCTGTGAAGAGGGCGAGGAGACTGACAGCAGTGGAAACTCTAGTCGAGCTTCGATTTGGTCGTAGAGCTGTAGCATTTTTCAGCCAGCGCTCGGAGACAAAAGCGCAGTGAGAGCGGGAAAAGCCTCTCTGGTCCACTCTGTCCCTGCCAGGATGCTGCTGGGTCACTCTGTACACTCTGATCCTTCTCTCTCTCCAGCTTTCATCCCCTTGTCAGCCCTCCCCTTCAATCGAGCCAGTGATTTTTCTTTCCTCTTGCTGACTTTCTCAAGCACCAGACATCCCTCGTCAGTCCCACTCCAGACCTCTTCAAAAGATCTCACCATCTACAAGCAAAAAGTGAAACCACATCCCCATGCACCTGACCCTTTAAATCATCACCTCGAGACAATATTTTTTCCAAATTGCTACACTGGACTGAAATGCAAGGACACATTTTCATTATGCTCATAAACTCTACTCAGTTGTGTCACTCAGCCAGTCAAACTAAACTAGGTCCAGCAGAAAGTTTGCATTCATAAACCCTTCAGTAGCCTGTGAGTGAACTTGGCACTTGGTGCAGTTAAAATGATGGGGCTGGAGTCCAGACGACGTCAGTGACTTCCCTTGAAAGAAGGAACAGGAGTACTCCAAAGACGAGCCCTGATCAACGCTATCCAAAACTCCAAACTTTTCCATTACTCAGACACAACAAACTATTTACAAGACTCACAAAGGTCACAACACACTTGGACATTTTCATTCAAATTAAATCTCAATGTGGGCCTGGAAATGACATCATGCCAGATAAGCGCGTGTGTTTGTGTGAGTGAGACCGTACCACACCACACTGACTGTGGTCTGAATGCTGCTTTTATAAGCCCGCAGTGGCCAGCCGTAAACACAGGTTATCCGTGACTGCTGTCAGGAAGGGCTCCCCACAACAACCCAAAGCGAGATAAAGCATGAGATTACACCAGATCTCACTGAGGCAACAGACAAGGTGTGCAAGCCTAGGTGAGATATGATAAGAGTTTTCTGCACAACTGTGATATGTGGCTTTACATGGGAGCTCTTATCGCAGCTGCTCAAAGCGCAGCATGCTACGGTTATACCACAGCCACATGGTAATTTTGCAAGAGGGAAAAGAGAAAGAGAGCAACAGAGGGAACGAAATGGGTAAGAAGACAAAGAGTAAATGTAAATAAACAGTGCATTCAGAAAGTATTCAGACCTCTTTGTGTTTGTCACATTTTGT
>JAVQJZ010039553.1:0-14513 GCA_036025355.1 Leiopotherapon unicolor | reverse complement strand
TTGCAATTCTTGTTCATAGCATTGTGCAAAACAAAAGTACCCTACAGTCACGTATTTACTACAAACATAAGAAACAGCCTTTTGGTAGAGCTGTGAATGACTGTAAACAGTATTACAGTACATATTGTAACTGAAGAGTACTGTGATTCATTCCTGCACATCCAGACCTTCCTGTCTGTGTCATCTACATCACAGTGAGTATCATCCCTTGCAATGCATCCATGGCTGCTAGCAGGGTTATTTGGGTATGTGGAGGCTGGTCATATATCCTCCACTTCCAGGCAGAGAAAAACTCCCCTATTGGATTGAGGAATGGGGAGTAGGGAGGGAGATACTCCTCCAGCATCCTCTCATGTGCTGCAAACCTCTGTCTGACCAGATCTAAGTGATGAAAACGCACATTCTCTCAAATGACAACATACTTGGTCAGATGGTCTCCTGTCACACCCCTCTCATTCTCAGAGATTATGTTCCTGTAAAGAGTGTCTAAAAATTCAGAGGTATCTGAGTGTATCAGAGGCTGAATATATCTTATTACTACAAACGGCATACAGCTACATCGTTGTCCAAAAACTATTAAACTGCTTTCAGACAGCAGGTGAGCAACTGACATGTGTCACCTTCAGAACGAACCGTTCATTAGTCACCCTGCTTCTCACTGCCAGGCAGTTTAGTCTCATACACTTCCTGAGAAACCACAGAGTTACTCTGCATCACATCCAATAATAACTAGATAGAAGGCTGATGGCAGGGTGGACCGTTGTCCTGTGTCTGTTACACACTGTTACACTGGGTGAGGTCTTTCTCCATCACCACACATCCACACACATACACTGTCCCATTGCCCAAAATGCTCACCAACACACCAAATGTAAACAGGTACACACCAACATGTTCTCCTGTCTGAGTAACTTTGGTTAGAACCTACAGCAGCTTTATACTTTTAACTGTCATTTGTGTCTCTCTGAGGGTCTACCCGGCTTTAAACGAAGCATCGCTTTCTGTCTTCACACAGAAGTTGAAACTGGGTGGAATATAGTTGATGATAGGCAGCGTACAGTTTAGTTTGGTTAAACTGGGTTCTGATTTTTGCTCCTAATAAGCTTAACTCTGATAATCAGATGTGGTGGCTCTGTCATGCTGTGGGAGCATTTTAAACTGTAAAATATTGAAGTTTGGTCTCTTCTGTGCAGAGAGTATGAGGGCTCAGTGAGCGGTGTGATGAAGATGAAGATGATGTGGATCAGATGCTGTGGCCTTCACAGTCAGCACATCTCAACCCAGCTGAACAGCTGTGGAGTTTTTGTTTTTTTATGTGCCACCCGCTCGTGGGTAGTTCCCAGGCCTCTGAGTATTATGTGTATTGTTAGAATACAGCAGGGATACACCTTGTACTATCTGCGTGACTCATTTCTACGATCATATTTAAGGTGTGTATGTGTAGGCAATGACAGCATTACTTCATGCAATGATACCAGCATGCCTTGCTCTGTCCTCAGCCGCGGCCTCTGATTGGTTGAGGCAGTTGTTCACGAGGGATAGCATTCAAAAGCTGCATGTTCAGACACACACACACACACACACACACACACACACACACACACACACACTTGTCCCTATTTCCACATCCTCCCTCTGTTCTCTCAGTGGAGACTGTGATTCACCACAGATTCATTGAGCCTATGCAGCATGTGTGGTCATGAGACTGAGGCCATGACTCAAAGAATGCTTCTGATAAACCTGTAAAGTTTCAGTTAATAAAACATGTCAGAACGCACAAAAAAACAGAACAATGCTTACATTTATTATTGTTCTCTATACCTATTGTATATTTGAAGCTTGGGATGCTGTTTACTGAAAAATAAGTTTTGAATAACTGACTCAACATTTGTGTCACATTTGAAGTGGATATCTTCTGCTTTCTCAGAGGTTATGAGATAAAACACGGTACCTTGTCAGAGTTTGATGAAAGCGCTGTGATCACAAAAAGTCTCAAAAACAATATAAACTCAATAATATTCTTCCCAGAATTCATTGGATTTAACTTGATATTTCTGATATCCATAATAAAGCTACATGATAGAGAGGCTGTAAATGTAAGTGAGTATAAATATTGCATTTTCTTAAAGTAGAGATTAAGATGAGAAATCAAATCTGAAAGTCTGGACAGAGGCCTGAATTAAGGGTCACAAATGTCCCTTATTGTACAAATGTGATCTGTTGGTTTTGGTTTCACATTGCAATTATGTGAGCACATCAAAAAACGATATATGACACCATCACTGATGTGTGGTGTGACTGATGTAGACGGGCGTGTTGGCCAGTTTAAATCAGTGGAGAAAAATGAATGAACAGATTGATATGGAGGGATGATCATTAAAGCATGACATAAGAAAGAAGCTCAGTTAGAGTTCATGAAAAGTAAAGCTCACATTTATTTATGAATGTAACCCTTTGATACCGCCACTGGCCTGCGAGAGAAATGAAGGAATATGTACAAACAAGTTCCTCTGTTTACCGCTGCTTCTCACAAGCTGCTTCTCACAAGCTGCTTCTCAGGTTTCCCCACTTCTCTTTCTCTCCATTGGTACTTTTTTCACGAAAACAAATTCCCCCTTTCATGACACATCTGCTGAAAGACCAGTGGATCCCTGATTGGCTGGAGTCTGCTGTCATGCGTTCTGTGACTGGCTGAAGTCCTCTTTCACGCGTGGGGCATGCAGGCAGGGCGTGTCAGCATCCTCTTGAGGAAGTGTGTGTTTTTTATAGCTGCTGCTGCACTGAGCCGGCCTCAGGCAAGAAGAACATTCTGCTGACTGCTGCTTTCACTTCTGGGTCATCTGTGGGATTTCATTCGTACTGTCTGGGTACTTTCTGTGTGAGATCATGAAGTAATAAAACCTGAATTCAGTGGAACAAGCTGCTGCGTTCTGCACGAGTTGGAGCCTGTTGAGTGATTTGTTTGTGCTTATTCAAAAACTGTTGCAGCATTCCAGGAAATAAAGGCATGTAGAACAATTCCCACATCTTTGCAACTGATCTAGCAGATATTTCTCAGATGGTACAAAACAGGACTAGACAAGCTTGCTGATAGCTGATATATTGTATTAGAACTGTATTATGCACAGGCAGATTCTCAGGGACAATGTATGTTATTGTCTCAGAAACAGGCTTAATGTGTCAGTGTGGTCTATGTTTGGGTTTTTCAGAAATATTCTACAAGATGATGAGGTAGGTGAAACACCTCAGTTTAATATGTCTTTTCAAAGAGTATACACCACTACCAAACACATTTCAGATCATGTAGTCACAGTGTTTGATCATTAGAAGGAGTTTATTTAAAGCTTGCTGTTATTCTTTGCCTCAGGGCAGTTCTCTCTGAAGGTAAAAACATCACCCGTTTGTACTGTCTGCTGTTTGGAGAACAGGCTGAGCATGCTCAGACAAAAACACCCATCCAGCCACCAACTGGATCAACAGCACAGCAACAAGCCCCATCAGCCGTGCTACACCCACATACAGCTCCTCCATCTGAATGTACCAACGCAAGCAAACACAGCGCGCAACATGGAACATGCACGCACACACACACACAGATATGAACCAAGTAAAAAAAACTGTACATATTGTGCGTGTTTTGTATGTGCAGGTTTGCACGTAAGGACCTGTAAGAACGAGAGAGGAAAAGGGAGAGAGAGAGAGAGAATGAGGGAAGAGGGAGTGTGGAATGTCTGGCTGCACCTTCAGCAAACAACTGCAAAACAAGTTTCACCATGAAGAAAAGAGGACCTCTGTCTGACCTCCACCGTCCATCCTCCTTCTAACCACAGCACTGTTTAAAAGCAGCGATCTGCATTTATGGAAGAGCAGCTATGTTCTTGGTTAGAAGCTGCAGATTCTATATGTTTAGTGCCAAGACTTTATTCACAAACCATGACCAAAATATTTGATCTTGTATGTGGCATTGTAGGGTAAGTAGAATTGAAACCTGCAAAGCAATGTGCCATCAAATTGTAACAGCTAGCAACAAAAATGTACAAAGGTTGTTTATTTTTATCCTGGAAACAGCAAAACTGTCTCATCTCAAGGTCAGTGTGGTCTGATCACGATGGAACTGTCGAGCTCAGCCTCGGCCGCGCGCCCTCGGAGTCACAAAAGTTGACAGCTTGATGACAAGTTAGGAAATTACAACAGATAAAAACTGTGCGACACAGCTGAACGCTCGAGAAGAGGCTGGGGGAGCTTGAGAGAGACAGTTCTGTTCGGTCTCTGTGAAGCTTCACGTTTTACTGTCTTGAGTGTTAGAAGATGGGCCTCCGTTTGTGGAGGTCAGGGCTCTATATTTGGAGGAAGTTTGTATGACACATACAGCCACTATGGGATGTATTTAGTTCCAGCACAGGGTGGAGGGGTGGACCTCTTATTCAGTGCCCGCTGTGCCAGAAAGGAAATGTCATGGGCAGGGCTGTAAAAGTCAATCACAAGAGCCAGTACATGTTTCAGACTCTTACCACCTTATTCTCATCACACCTGCATTAGTTTGAACTAACACTTCCAGTTTTACTCATTCCATCCATTCCTGTTATGTCCATCTATCTGACTTTGCCTCTTGACGTCTTTATGTTCGTCTGACTGGTTCAGTTTGAGGGACTGAGTAAGCTGATTGCAGACCACAAATATTATTGTGACTCCCACTACCTTTATTGCTGTTTTTGGCGTGGCTGAGAATTAATTAAATATTTAATTAAATATGTAGCAATATAGGCTTTAGTTGGTATAAATGAATATGATTGTTATAATAGATCAGAATTAGAATGAAATGGAAATCTAAATTTCAGCTATAAAAAAAAAAGCAGCGTTCATATTAAAAACAGAGGGGGACATTAAATTCACCTCAGGTTACCACGTTTGAAAAATGAGGTGTTCCTTCTCTACATTTCAGCAAAACACTTCTTAATCTTTACATTTTTTCTTAAATCTTTCACATCTTAATATCTAACTACCCCCCTTTTAAAAAGCTGGAAAATGGGAATGGGAACGTTTTCCCAGGGCAACGCTCTCTTTGCAGTGTCAGTGCAGAGACTGCATGCATGACCAGAAGGAAATGGGACATTGGCATGGCTCAGGGTCAAGTGAACCATGGAGAGAAGCTTGCTAGCAAGTGCCGAACCACATTACCAACGAAAGCTGGCCGTCCTCCTCGTGGTCTCCTACCATGCAGCCTCCTGCCCCTGCACCAGGCCGGGTGGAGCGAGCAGGCAAAAAACAGAGTGTGGTGCATTCAAGGTGTCTGAGTGGAAAAAGGCAGTGAGCGATGGCTGCATCTGTTTATTAGACATGCATGTTATCACCTGATTGGATCTATTTCTATCTATATCTATATCTATATCTATATCTATATCTATATCTATATCCATGTTCATGTTTATGTCATGAAACTGTAAATCTGTGATGTTATTGCAGATTCTTTCTGTCAGTCCTGAAAGAGGAATAGCTCAACAGCTCTTCCTGATGGTTTGTTCCTCTTGTCTTTGTTTTTGCTGTGTAAGTGTTTTTTGGGGGAGGACAGAGAGTGTGGCATACTGTGCAGACTGTGAGGCTCCTTGAGGCAAACTGTGATTTCTGATTCTGGGTTATATAAATAAAAATGACTTGACTGGGTCAGGATGAAACAATGGTGAAGCCCGTTAGAGAGCAAAGCACATATGAAGTGAAAGCTCCTGGACTGAACCTGTGTTCTGTAATAGATGAAACAAATGAAACTTGGTTAGTGGTGACAGCTGCTTTTACATAATGCTGCTGTGAAATAAGTCCAGGGAAGCTGTGTTCCAGGAAATCATTTGGAAAGGTCACACTGGAGTTATATGATACAACTACAACTTTTCAAGACAGTCTCCTGCAGCCTGTCATCATCTGCAGCATAAATGTCCTGTCAGTGGCATTTTGTTTTTCATGCACCTCTCTAAGTGTGCAACGTCTTCTTCTCCGTCCTTGAGGCAGACCTGTGGGTAAACAGTCAAAGGACACGTGCAGCAGTTTCCACAGAGCACAGGCCCCGCCCACTGTCACATATTTTACCACAGTAACTCCACCGTCTCCAGACACACTGTTTACAGCAGCACTTCACAGGTCATATGAAGCCTTTGTGTTGTGTAATGTGTTCTCCTGCACACACACACACACAGTGTGCAGCTGTTTCTGCACGTCTGCAAGTGTTCCCAGACTGAGAACTTTGTAAACATGTTTAACAGGAAAGACAGTGCAAAGAAACATGACATGCACCTAAATATGAGGACAGAGAAGCATCACAAGTCATGTAAGAGGCTGGATGTAGGACGCTACATGATTTAATATGGACAATGTGTACGTTGAAGGGAATTTTTACAAATATCTTTAAAACTGTTTATGACTGTCTTGATCTATTCATTACACTGTCCATTGTTTGGAATGCCCCAATAGTCTTCCTCCAAATATATACACACACACAGAAATGAATGTTAAAAGAAGCAGTCTGACATTTTGAAAATCACACTTTTTTCCTGTCTGACTCAGATTCACATGAAACTGCGTCTGTGTGCAGCTCTGGGCTAACACTGTAGTCATGACCATGTGTCCTCACACAGGTGGCATGATATGAAAAGTGACACCGCTCAGAAGCCTGAACAGCATTTTTACATCACAGGTTGCAGGAGGAAAACGATGCTTTGTCATTCGGTTGTTGTTTCGCCTCCATTACTCTCACTCCAAGTTAGTTCATGCATAGTGCAGCACAGCCTGAGCAGGAGCAGTGACTGAGGGTCCGTCAGAGACTCAGGCTCCACCTGCTGCCTACAAGACCAGCTGACAAGAATCCAGAAGAGAGGAGTCTGATTTTTATCTCTCTCATGTACTGCTGTCAGGACGGAGATAGTAATGATGACATATGATATGTCATTTTTAAAACAAGTTACCTACTTTTACTTTAAGGAGACAGACAAGAATTATGATTGCACTTTTATTTTAGTTTCATTTGCAAGATTTTGTAGGAATTCTGTATTCTGTCTTTAAATGAATGTTATATTCTGGTGCATATAACTGGTGCATTTAAAAAGTCAAAGAGATCATGGAAAGATGTGAATTCACAACATATATACCGTACACATACGTATTTGTGTTTGTTTGTTATGATCTTCAGGGACTTTCACTTTCACTTGGTGTATGTAAAAATTACAAAACTGAATTTGGTCCCCCTACATAGAGTGTAATCCATCCACGAGGTTTCACTGTCCCATGTTCTCTTCCTTCACACCCAGAACTGAGACTCAAACCCAGATGGACCCTCAGTGACCAGAAACACAGCAAGAGGTCTTCTTGCCTCTTCCTACCATCTAGTGGTGAGGAGATGAACAGCGGCGCTTGTTTAGTCAATCTTTGTGACTGAGTTTAAGAGAGAGCTTTGAAACCTGTCTTTCAAAATGATATTGGAATTGTTCTTTCAACTTGAAAAAGCAGCGTGAAGGAGGAAGTCACTGTGCCACTGTTGTTCAGTTCACTGAAAATGAATGTGGAACATGTTCTATTGTTGATTAAAATATTCACAGCTTGAGCGAGTGCTCGCAATGTCCGCAATGTCCAGTTTGTATCACTGTGACTCAAAGCCAATCACAGATCATTGGGCTCATTTTCTCAGGCGTGACAAAACTCCTCCTGAGAGATATTTTACTGCTTTCACAAGCGTGAGGGGACTTCTGTGGAGATCCTCTTTAATTAGAATGCGAATTATTTGTGTGCAGATATGGGGTAGGCTGGTAGACTAGTGTAGCTTCACTCAAAATGAAAAAGATAATTTCTGCGCTATTTACAGGAGAAGCTTTGAATTCACTGAGCTCAAGCTAATGAAATCTAATCCAGCAGCCTGGCGTTTAATCCTCTGCCGGTGGTTTGTGATACTGCTGGATTGTTACACTGAGGCGGCTCTGACATTTAGTCCATCTCATGTATCAGTGAGAGCAGACTCAAGCAGATGGAAAACCGGGATGAAGGTGCTGAGTGAACCCAAGCACCCGGGAAGAGTGTGAGGCTGTCCTCCAGCTGTCACAAAAGGGTTAATGAAGTCACACTTGGAAGCAAATTGTTTCAACCTTTATTAAACATAGCTTGCAAGAGATAAATATTACAAAGTTATTTCCTCCAAAATTAGCTTATTTTTTCAATCAATGCATAATTGTCAATCAACTGGCAGTATTCAAACAGCATTATTTTCTTTTACTTTTTTGAAGACCGTTAAATATCAAGTATGTGCAAAAGGTCAGGATTGATGTAAGCAAAACAAAATGGACTTCAATTAGTCTTCGGTCGATTTCATCATCTGTTTCTGCTTCCACAGATGTTTATTTCAACATTGTCAACATTATGCAAAAAGAAACTTCTACAGGTAGATTGAAAATTGATAAAACTGATTTTGCAATTAAATGTTTCCCTGCATTAGCAACAACAACTAATAGAAGATAAAACCAGAAGTAGAGGACCATACATGTTGTATGCTGGTGTCGACAGGAAAAGTGATCACTGATTCAGGGTCAGCTCCTCTCAGGTCAAACAGCAGCTTTGGCCACACAAACTTTTACGGTCAGTCCAGATCACGCATGGATGGAACATCGACAGCTAAACTTTGGTATTTAACTCGCCTTTTATACCAAAGTTTCAAATAGTGTTACCTCCAGAAATCCTTTCTTGGACACAGCTGTGACCATTCTGAAACTCAGGTCAGGATCACACAAGTGTTTTGTTTACAACAAATCATGAATATAGAACTGTCCATTAGTCAAGTCTTTGTGGTTTATTTTCTGTTTCTGCCACTGATTTTTCAGGCATTTCACCGGGACACTGGAATTTAAAGGCTGATTCGTCAGAATGCCACCGTCTGACCTGCAGCTCTACAGGCATGTAGAAAATGTAGTTTAGTTTCTGAGACGTGTGCTGCTTAAAACTATGAAAGATGAGCGTTAAGACGGCAACAGAATCAATGTCCCTGTGAACGGCTGAAGTAGTCTGCATGAGTACTGTGTGTTCTGTGGCTTCCTCACGACACTGGAGAGCATGGATTTTGGAGAGAGACGTTGGTGCAGACTTTTTAAATGTCATCTTTCAACACTTGGAGCAGCACAAATGATTCAGCACCTACTGTTCAGTCCAGCAAATATCGAGTGTGAATGATTCACAGAATGCCTGCCTGAATATGTGGACATGAGAGAGCGGTCAGCAGTTACGTAGGACAGACATGATTTGGAGTGAACATGCAGAAACACAAGTCTGGTCCTTGAATGAGAGGCCAGTATCAGGTGTCTGACCCAGGATCAGACACCTCTCACTTCTCTCCATCCAATGAAATACAGAGAAACATGCAAAGTGCTTTTATCTAGAGCAAGTTCAGGGAAGCATTCTGCAAGAAACAAACTTATTTCCAGTTTGAAAGCCAAACTAAACAAGTGTTCAGATGTGTAATGTGTGCCAGGCTGCAGAGCCCATCTGTCTGAACCAGTGAGCACTTTCCTGCAAACTAGTCCACAACCAAAGCGAATGCATTCAGGGAGACCGCTTCAAGAAGCAGAGGAGGGGGAAAAAAGAATCCCAAACATTTTGCACATTTGTTACACAATAATACACAGTGATCACAAAACGAAATGACAAGCTTCACAATATTCATGGCTTTTTGTTTGCTTTTCTACACAATATACAACCATTTAATTTCTTTTTTCAGTACAAGGGAGGAAAAAATGCTTATGTACAATAAGTCATTATTACTTCAAACCTAGCAAATATTGTGTCATTTATTTGATAATCAATACATTTGTTTATTTTTTTTAAACTGCAATAGAAAGAAAACAGAACTCAATTGAGACGTCAGAAAAAGAATGACTTTTGAAATCTAAAATTTGAAATTTGAAAAGAATCTGCAGTCCAAATACAAAGGTGTGTGGATGCATCTGCAAAAGAGCAAGAGAGACAGGAGCTTTTTTTTTTTCTTTCTTAAACTTCAGCTTGGCAGCAAAAAGAGATGCATGTCAAAAAACATTGCTAAAAATCAAATAATGAGTGGTGGTAAAAATTTACCCCAGACATTAAAAACACATGAAAATATACCTCTGCATCCAATTAGAAGTGTTCCACCAGAGGGGAAACTGATTTGTGGTTTTCTTAATTTAACCAACCAAAAGATGTTTCTGCGTGTAAACCGAGTCTAATCCTAGGTAGTTTCGTAGTCTTGGCCTAAGTCTTCATTTCACTGGGCTGTTTATCATCCCATCACTGTGATGGCGGGCAGGTCTGGATTCCTTGGTGGACCAGAACACATCCATCTGACAGTCTGGCTGGAAGAAACACGGTGACACTGTGTAACGGTGACACACTCACACAGACAAAGATAATGAGAATGTGCTGAGATGTAGTTACACCACCCATCAACCGTGTGGAGCTCCATCAGAGACGCTGAGCTTAAACACAGTCCAGGCAAAAGATTCAGAGACACTAGAAAACACTGTTTATCTGTTTAATGACACTAGTGGAAGAGCTGGTATTAATGTTTGGAGAGAAGCTGCATGAGAAATAATACTGAGCGATGAACGTGAGTGGCAGAGGAGATCCAGAGGGGCTCTAACAACAAGCTCCCCTCCTGCCAGCCTCTGCTGTATGTCTCAATGAAATGATGCTGACCAGACCAGACAGGGCCACACACACTCCTCCATATGAAGAGCTTTGCTTTTTTTCCCCCATTTTAATCTCACTGAGAAGTGAAAAATGACAGAAGCGAAAACCTACTATCTGTTTTTTTGAGAATGTTTTTTTATACCAAGGTTTTTTACCTGCCACTTAAGCTACTGTTGCATTTTAGCTTCTTACATTGTTGCACCTCTTGTCACTGAGCAGAGAAACTTAAACAAGAGTCTGCAGCCACACCAGCGGCAGTGCACTGTGCTTAACGCTAATGTCAGGATGCTAACACGCTCATGACAATGTTAGCTAGGTGAGCAAAATAAGCAGTATAATGGTCACCATGTTCTGCGTCTGAGGTTAGCATGTTAGCACGCTAGTATCAATTAACACCACACAGTCCAGCTGAAGCTGCTGAGAGTGACAAAGTTGAACATGCGTGTCACATGGAGTCCAGAACACAGAATAATGCTCCGTTCACACACATTCACTGCACACAGATGGAGACAAACATTCCGTTAGACACACATCAGCTGCTGCCCAGGAACTGAAGGAATCCAACATGGCTGCCAGAAGGTGTGTTAGGCCACCTGTAACCCTCCACAACAGTGTGGTCTCATGTCAATGATGAACCTGTGCCACGTGTTCCCCTGCACTACACTCTCACTGTCTTCTATGAAGAAGTTTAACACGGGCTGAACTTTACCTCCCGAAATCAGTCAGTGTCGACCTCATGCATGAAACTGTGGCATTTGACCATTTCAACTAGTTTGTAACAGAGGCTGTCTTCACTGTCAGCTCTAACTACTCAGCCTGACATGTTCTGTTGGGTAGTGGGCTCAGCTCCGTGTGACCAAAGCCAAACTGACTTCACAGTCTGTCTTCCTGTAAGGACTCTGCATGTTCCATGAATAATACTGCACATTGACTGAACACTGCTTGAAATGCCTGAGCTACTGCACGCTGGGAGCCCACCTATCCCAAGTAAACCAGTGAAGTGCGGTTAGAGCACTTTACATTACACATTACAGCTGTAACAACGTACCAGACAGGACACACTTCTCCTGTCTTCTCCTATAAGTCTTTAGATTGTTGTTAGGGTTCATTTCTGTGTTTGTTCCAATGTTCAATTATTCCTTCAGGAGGTCCTCAACAGAACTACAAGTCCATCTTTTGTTCTGGACAGGGTGGGTCTGATGTAACTAAGCTAGTATGTTATATAGTGTCTGTCAGTCTGGCACCAGAGTAGATCCAAGCAGACTGCAAATCAGCTCCAACGATGGAGACCGTTGGGATTAGCTCCAAATCAATCTAGTTCAAACCACAAGACGTGAGGTGGGGTTGCAATGGTGAGACTGCACTGAAAAGGTATTGCTGGGTTTTCCAGACAGTGAGTCACAGGGACCCTGTACTAATGCTGGTACATCTGCTCGTACATACAGGCTGGGTCTAACACCAGCACACTGAGTACCAGAAATGTATAGACTGACACTTGAGGTTCAACATTTACAGAGATCAACACTGAAAGAGGAAATCAGGATTAAACCATTTATCATTCATTAACACACACGCAGATGCAGTCAGGACGTCTCTCCTGACTCTGGTCGGCCGTCAGCCAGAATCCAGACCTCAGCCCCTCTCAACTGTAACACCCTTTTCCTCTTTTGAAAAAAAATGTTTTTCCAATTGGAAATATGCAAAGTGCTCCTCTGGAGTGAGGCAACTTGTGCGCAGCGCAAGCACACAATGATTGATCCATGTCTCTCCCATAAAAGATATAATCCACATCCTTTTTTTCCTCTGAAGCTAGGTATCTATACATAAACCATACAGATATTTCAATAGTTTCTGTTTTTATCTATGTTGATTATTATCGTCTCCAGGGGCTAATACCTCTCAGGTATGCCACCATTCCATTAGGAGACGCCGCAAAAAAAAACAACTAACCAAATAAAAAAAAAAAAAAAGAAAGACAGAAGGGCAGGTGGGGGGAGGGCAACAATCAGAAAACTAAAAACCCAAATATAAGACAAAAGGAACCCAGATTTCTGGATGTCTAGGTACAGAATCTGTGGTTTTGGACACACAAAATGTGCTCCCACCTTCAGATTTGAGTTCTTTTCATTTTCTCAAAGGACATGTGAGGCCAGGAGGAGCTTCTGGGTAAAAAGGGTTCAGTCTGTGCATACTGGATAAACAAAGGTATTGAGGGGGGCAAAAGGGAGTCAGTGGCAAGTAATGAGATGGGATGGAACCAGGAGGGAGAATTAACTTGCTTCTTTGTGGCGACCGACCGTCACCCTCGTGTGAGGACCGGGCGAGTTTGTAGACGACATCCTTGGACCTGTCAGCTCCCTCCTCACTGGAGTCTGTATTGACTGCTGCTCCGCTGAAGGTGCAGTCGGCACGTCGCTGCATCAGTCAGTCCTGATTTGTACAACTACAGCGTGTCCCGCGTATATCCATCTGGTAATTGTTATACAGGGGAGGGCCTACACATGAAATGATGACCTGCTGATGGGGAATAGTGGGAGCCGACTAGCAAAGGAAAAGAATGTCCAAACTCTGATCTCATAGGATTCTCTTTTGTACACATCTGCATCTTTTCGTCAGTCATTTCCAGTTAATTAGCTCTGATGGTAGCAGGGGGTCTCCTCAACATTTGGGGGTGCTGCCCGGAACTCCAGGTTGACCATGTCGGAACTTCAGCTGCGTATCAGTGTAAACAGCTCTTGAAACTGGCCCTTTCAACAAGGTGACACAAGTGTGGGTGCTCCGCTCTCGATTTCAAGAGCGAGCAGGTACTAATGTAATCTGTCTTTGTTCCCATCAGTATTTTTCACTTTGTTACTTCAAGTTAGCGAGCCAACACTTTTTACAAAGCTTCAAAGTTGTTAAACTTTATGTTGCATAGCAACCAGAATGCACCCTGTTGATCTTCTGTTACTAGCAATAGTCATATCTAAGCTTTATACTTGAGTGGAGAAAAAAAAATCTTATATGATTGTGGCCACAGGTGGCCCTACAATGATTCACCGTCACTTCCAGAAGTAAAGGAGAGACAGCAGAGAAACAAAAAAATGCACAAAAAATACATTAAAAGAAAAAGCATAATGAGTAATAGTAACTGAAGCAAAAATGGTAGTTGCAGGTATAATAATAGTGCTACCAACAGCGATAATAATGGGAATTATAATTGTTAAACAACGCTGACGAAGAAGAGTTTTACTATAATAAGAACATTTGAGATGCACTGACAGTTTAGTGTCTTTGTCCGACTTGGTGGGTTTTCATGGGTTGGTTTAAGGTAGGCACACGGACAGGCACTGCATGCGATGGGGGTGGGGTGGAGATGTTGGTTGATCTGGGAGTGCTTCAGTTTGGGGTAGGAGGGCAGGATGGGGGTGGCTTCAGAGGGGCAGGAGGAAATGGGTGGGGCTCATTTTTGTCCGGTGATGGACTGCGATATGGATCGAGGTGGGATCATGTCCAACAGGTACTCTCTCTGCCGGTCTGCTAAGCTGGAGCTCTTATGGGCTCCAACTGCCGCTGGGTTCAGATAGGCAATATTTAACCCTGTAAGAACGAGAAAGATCAAGAGCAAATGGTAAGATCAATTCATGCTTGATCTGAGTGTTCAAAACTCTCAAACAGTGGGAGAACCATTTCTTTACAGACTGTTAGTTTTATTCATGTTCTAACAAGATACCTCACACTTTTCTCATCTGCTCAGCTCTTCCTCTGGTTATCTCGACAGCCATAACATGTTTCTATAGTGACACACCATTCTGCCAAGTTTACAACAACAGCTTTCTTTTTTTTTA
>JAVQJZ010039534.1:0-26408 GCA_036025355.1 Leiopotherapon unicolor | reverse complement strand
AGTTTAAGCTTGAAGAAAATGAACAAAACATGTTTTCTATATAAAATCTGCAAATACATGTACTTGCTCTTTATAAAGTAACATAACACGGAAAAACTGCACTGAATGAATATATAGCCTGACTTTTAAAAGATGACAAAACACATCATTCTTCTCAGAAATGAAATGTTTCGTTCATAAGAAATAAAAACACAGTCGTGCTCAATTTTGCATACTCTGGGTTTTGCCGATGCAACGCTGGTCTGGTGTGACTACTAACTAACGGTGGCTAACGGTAGCAGACGTCAGCAAACTTTAGGTAGATACTGCTGCATTAGTGGAAATTATTATGTAATTTCACTGACTCGATGATGGTTCCTGTGCTACTGTTTGCTGAATATCCCATTTTCGCATAAACCGTCACTCAAGGTCAAAGTGGCAGCTCCTCAGCAAACATTATATTACTCTCGCTTAAAGTAGCTACGGTGCTTGAGAAAAAGTGCCTGGTAAGTTTCCCAACACTGAGTCTGGGAGGAGTAACGGCGCGACGCAGCAGCAGGGACAAAGCAATAAAACGCTCTCGTTCTCACACACACTTAAAGGTTTACGCACCCACACAGGAAACAGTTTTTTTTCTAAATCTCTCTGAAAGGGTTGACAAATTTCAGCCTGTGTACCGTCTCGGCCTCCCGTCTCAGGCACTTTAAAATATCTCGCTGGCTGCATGATATGAGAAGACCTTGGTTTCGATTCTGATAAACACTCAGTCATGCTGGCTTGCATTAGAGGGGCAGAAATCAAGCGCACGGCAACTCATCATTATTCCACTGTTGGTGAAACTATTTCCGCCTGAATAATGATACCGCTGTCAGAGCGCCGTCCTCTGTTGTAACACAGCCGGCGCGAGCAAAGACTTTCGGCACGTCTCCTCTGGACAAAGGCAACTTTCTTTTTTAAGTTTTAATTGTGGGGGCGCCAGAGTCACAGGCGGCAGTGGGATGATAAGGTAAGAAAATGAATAACGTTAATAAGCATTAGATTGCTGGTGCAGGCACATTTTGGCTGTGTAAAGGATGATAAGAGGGTGGTGGGGGGGACAACAACAAAATAGCAAACAACAAGCACACCAAAACAATGTCCTACAGCAATATCAATGTCAAAGTAGAGTAGGCCACATTATAAGCTCCACAAAACGCCCGTTGGATTCAAAAAGAAGAGCTTGTATAACAATAGCTGTGATGTACCAAGCTGAAGTCTTTTGGCACTCCTTACAAAAAAAAACCCTTCCAACACCCAGAGAGAGTCATTATTTTAGGACCTTTAATTATATAATGTACACAGTATCTTATCCAAAAAGAAATATGCTTTTGGATCACATCTTGAATAACATAACTTTGGATAAATTATATCTAGTGATAGCAGGGGACGTTTTTGCGTATTTCTCCCAAATCAAGAGTTGAGTCATCTGATTTGGCTGCGCCGGTGAGCAGATTGTATCAGAAAAGGAAGTCAGATCGCTGGCAGTGGATTTATTAAGACGCTAAGGAGAGCGAGCTGCACACACATGAGCCCTCAAGCCTATAGCAGTCATTTTTCGGCCAATTAATTATGCATGAATTAAAGCTTAACGTGGCACTGGATCCTGGCAATTTCATCGATGGCTCCAGCAGGTCTTAACTCCTGACTAATCACCTGCCTTATCCACTGGCAGTGCTGTAAAGGCTTTACCATGTGTCACAGGACATTTAGATTCCTATTTGGGGTCAGTCTGAGAATATAGTGTCACCTTAAAAAAAAAGGAGGAGGAAAAAAAAACAAGTGATTTAAGACTCATTTCAAACCAAGACCCCAAAGTGTAATAGTGCAACAATTACATTTGGCTGGAGGCTTATTGAGATTTAATTAGACTAAATCATTCCTCTGTTGTGTTAATTTAAGCCCAATGAGACGCAGAGAGAGAGGAAAAAAATCTCCAGGATGAAAACTGTTTTAGTTAGTTGTGGTATGTAATTACAGTAAATGTGACTTTTAGGAATTGTAATTAAAACAAATGGCTGCTGCTAAAGTTTTTTTTGCCCTCTGGTGTGATGTTAATGCTGAACCACGTGACTCTGGTGATGACTTGATTGGAAAGGAATATCTCGCAAAAAAAAAAAAAACAGAAAAAAAAGGTTTATGTTTCAGCAAAATGTGTCATCGCTTTTTTTCTTCTTTTTTTCTAGAAATGATGGCAGTGAACACCCACGTTTCTTCTGGGAAATTGCGTTTTACTCTAATGTCAGCACAGTGAGTGTAACCCTTCAGACATTTCCTACAAACGTCTGTTGTTTGTCTTTTAGCTCCTCGGAGTAAAGTCTAACCACGAACACGTCTCTCTCTCTCTCTCTCTCTCTCTCTCTCTCTCTCTCTCTCTCTTTGTTTCTTCTCTTTGGCGTGCGCCTCCGGTCCAACCTCCGCACTACATGTCGTCCCTCATCCCTCCGCCGTGACCTCTCCTCAAGTTTGTGCCACGCCGAGCAGATCGACAGCGATACTATTTAGAAAAATAAATAAATAAAAAAAAATGAAACCCAATTAGCCCATTAATCAATTCCATTCCAGTCGCTGCGTGATTCTGCTTCAGGTTTTGGCACGAACAGGCTTCAGAGGAGTCTCTTGCGGATGACAGCAGGAGCTGGAGATGCTGAAGCTCGCACACAGCAGATAGAAGACAAACGCAGTGGTCCGACCCCCCATCCCAAAACTGAAAAAAAACGGGGCTCAAAGGAGAAGAAGGGAGGAACTATTTCTAATAAACCGATGAATGGGACTTTGCCGGTGCTCAGGAGCGCGGCACGAGACGGACAGAAGTCTGTTTTTTTGCTTCCTCAGGTTGGGAAAGACGCAGCAATGACAGAGCAGCAGCGGTGCGCAGCGGTGGTGTAGATCCAACAACTGTGTGAGTGTGTTTGTGTGTGTGTGGAAAGGGGACGGACGTAAGTGTGTGTGTGTGTGTGTGTAGGGGGGTGAGGCATTGATAACGCAGCTGGGCGGCAGATGCGATTTCCAAACGCTGCAGCTGGTTGGGTGCCAGCGGTGGAGCTGGACGGGTGATCGCCTCGTCGTCGCCCCCACCCCTCGCCTGTCACCGCTCACCGAGCCCGGAGCGGCCGCCTGCGAGCGAGGACGCCGCTGCAGAGACCCGCCGGGGAATGCCATGTGTCGCTGCGCCACATAGAAGCTCTTTGTGGGCTGTTTTGCACCGGGGACAGGTGGTGCCGCCTGTGTGTGTGTGTCTGTGGTGAAGAGGGGGGTGGGTGGGTTTTTAGGGTGGGGGGGTGTTGCGCGGACACACAACCCCCCTGAGACAGTTGTCTTAGGGATGTCAGGCCGGCGTGCGGGATCAGTGTTTTGCCAGAGACAGGTGCGACGGGGAGGAGTAGTTTCCAAAGCGCCGCACGGGATCTTGTAACGCGCCAACGAGCCTCCTCTCTCCTCTGATCACACGGATTTTTTCTTTTTTTAAATTTTTTTTTTATTTTGTTGGAACACCCATCAGGACTCGCAATCGGCTCACACTTCTACACTCTCCCCCGCTGATAACAGAGGTAAGTGACCCCGAGCTGTCCGGTGTCGGGGTCTCCCTGCTGGGTGGGTGGGTGGTTTTGGTTGGAGGTGGATTCGGCGGTGCGCTCCGGGGACGCGGGCTCCGTCGCGCCTTCACGCTTTGGATGAATCGCGTCGCCTCTGATCCAGTCGTGCGGATCAGTCAGGACGAACTAATTGAACACATACACACACACACACACACACGCGCGCGTTGGCTGTAATCTTTCGCGTCTTGGCTTCGCAGGAGGTTTCGTTGTATAATTCTCTATTTCATACTGCGTAGCTCGCAGCCACGCACAAAAGCAAGCAGCCTTCAGCCGTCTGGAGCCCGGAGAGGCACTTCGCCCTCCCTGCATCGATTGGATATTGACACGACTCAGATCGTGTGATTGAAAATGGCAGACACTTAGGCAGATCTGTTGACCGGGATCATTTTGTTACTGTGCGTTAGAACAGCAGCATGGCTCTGTCCTGATGCCTCAGTGTCACCCACCTTAATTAAACAGCTTCATTTTCCCCTTCTTCCAGGAACTGTTTCATTTGTCAAATCTGGGACTTTCCTTGCTTTGTTAAGAGGAACACCCCACCCCCCCCCCCCAGGGCCCCCTTTCCCCTTTTTTGCCATTACAGTTGATATAAAGCATGACCAGAAAAGCTAATTTTCAAAGCCAGTGAGTTGCAGAACTGTGGAAGCAAATGATGTGTCTTCGCAGTAGCATTGGTCAAAATGCAACCCCTCTTTCTGTCTTTCTCGCTGTGTTTGTGCTTGCTGTTTGTATGGCGTGCGACTGTATGTCATCCGCTAGAGGTTGTGTATGTTCTACAGTCCTACCCGCTGGGCCCCTGGTGTCCACTACTCCTTGCTTCGGGCTCCGTCTTCCCTCACTCTCTCTCCCTCTGCAGTAGCTGCTGTCTTTACAGTACACTGAGCTGGATGGTGTCAGAATCACATTTTTTGGCTCCTTGTTCGAGGAGCGCTATCTCTCAATAGCTGGCTCCGAGCCTCCCAAAGTTTTTCTCGCTTTTTTTGGGGGGGGAGCGGCATGTTTTTTTGTTGTGTCCCCTGTTTCAAATTCAAATTGCCTTTCAGCTGCCTTTTGTCCGGAGCCGAGGTTTGTGGACTGGAAAGAGAGACAGGGGAGTAAGTGAAGTCCCCGAGGGTCAGGGCATTCCTATAATGAGCCCTGGTGTGTGTGTGTGTGTTAGAGAGGAGAGAAGAGTAAGAAGAGAGAGAGGGAGAAAGCTTGAGAGAGTGAGACACATCTAAAGAAAGTTAGACAGAGCTTCTTGTCCAGCGCAAGGGTAGACCCAGCCAAGGGAATACCAGCACCTCCACTAACCTTTCCGTCTCTCTGACTGTGTCAATCAACCTTGGAGGACAAGAGCTTCTTTAATTCCTCTTCCTCTGGGCTGTCACCCACTCTGACAGCCGGGGCTCAGGGGTGCTGCCGCAGGTTACACAGATCCTTCCTCCCTGCTGCTCAGCTGCACCGTGAGAGGGTTGATGTACTGCACCAGACTGGGTTTTTAGACCTTTTTTTTTTTACAGTAACAGCAGCGCAAGCAAAGGGGGATTCGGTAGGTGGTGAAAGGGAAGGGAGTTATAGGATGAAACATGAAAGGGGAGATGATCATAAACGAGATATTGTCTCATCATCTGAGCGTCGTGGCTTCTTTAGCGTGACAGAGGAGGAGCGGCGCCCTTTCTCTCTCATACGCTGACACCCTCTTGTAGGCCCATTGCGCCACCGGTAATTACAAGAGGGAATGAATCAGAGGGAATGAATTAATAGACAACAGAGGAAATACCTGTCTGATACGATCTCAGATCTCCTTATTGTACCGGATCTAGTTTTCGTTTGCTCAGAAGTCAAGGACAAAACACTTTGCAAGAGTTGAGAATAGAAACCGGCTCTTGCTGGTGATTCAAGTCATCTTTGGAAGGTTTTGAGGGAGAAAAAACAAAAACTACCCAAAAATAAAGCTTCCACCAAAGTTCAGCACAGGGGTTGTGAACACGATGGGAACCAAAATGATCAAGAGACAGACCTTGGAGCTGCTGTACTGTTAATTTTGCTCTAACAGAAATTTTAGCCCTTCTTTTTTCAAGGTTTATCTGTAATAGTTTCATGAAAGTAACTTTTGTTTTGATGATATTGAAGGGTTTTATAATAAGCTTCCACAAAAGAGTTTAATTTCTTTCTGCAGGCAAGAGGGGGATATGTGTTTTCTCAGTCAGCGTATAAATAACCAGACTGTAGGAAGCACTACTCCTGCCAAAAGAAATGACTCAGTGGGGGGGCAAGATTGCAAAGACATGTAAGGCAGACATAAGGAAACCGATCGAAGGAACAGTGTACCTGATGTTAGAGCCGATGTTCCGAACACTGAAAGTGATTAATGGAGAAACCCCAACAGGAAAAAAAAGCAATAGTTCCAAGTAAAAGCCTAATATAGGAGCAGGATTTTGTGTCAATGGAGAAGCCAGATAACAAGGCTAAATGTGTGCCCAGGAAACCAGGCAGGGGGTTTGTACCATTCCAAGGTCCCAGTGCTGATGTCAGTTTTTGGCGATGCCTTCTCCGTCCTCAGTGCTTCTCCTCGCAGCTTAACAAACCGCTCACTGGAGCATGGCTAATCCTTGGCTAGCAGTGCCCAGTGATTTATTATAAAGTTAGTTAATTTGGGGAGATCCGCAACATCCCACCGTACACACATGCCCTTGACAGATCCGCGCCGTCTTTACTGTGGAGTCTGCTTCGCCAATTAGTTTGAAGGATTGTTTGTGTGCATGTGTGCGTGCTGGTGTGTGTGGAGAGGCCAGTAAGAAAAAAGAGAGAAAGAAGGAGCGAGAGTTTGCCTATGTCAATCAGGGAGAAACATAAGGGACGTTGTTCATCACATTGTGTCTGTTTGCCATCCTGTTTTGTATGGACTTTGTGGTGTGTGTGTGTGTGTGCATGTGTGTGAGTCAGTCTGTCTGCCCCATACAAGTGTGATTCAGCACTGTCCAGCATTGGCTGAATGGGCGCCCTGTTTGTGCCTCGTTTTTGACGCCAACAGCCGCTCTGCACCCCTTGCCTCGGAGCAAGTGTTGCACCCCATGTGCTAAAATAACAGGTGTCTTTACACAGTGACTTAATCCTCTCTTTCCCACCTCCCCCGCTGCACCCTGCTGCGGGTTACGTCACCTGTGGGCCTTGGGCAGCTCCAACCGAGAAATAAAAATCATAGATGAGTCAGGCGAAGCTTAATTTGCCAGACAAGCTCAGGCCAAAGTGAGGATTTTACCTCGTCAGGGTGCTTTTTTTTTTCCTCCAGAAACACATGTAGAGACCTGGATTCAACATTAAAGCTGAGGTGAAGGAAATGATCGTGGGAATGTCACTGGGGTAGCAACTTGGGTTCTCTCATCAGGAAAATCTTCGTCAAACCCTATTACGATCTAAGCACCGATTTAAGGAGGTAATTTTATTTGTCACGTGGAGAACTACTCAGCTACTCAGCAAGCCTTGCTTAATGTCTTCGGTGGCTCTGGAGAAAGCTGTCTGAAGTTTGAAAAAATAACCCTTATGATGTCATTGGGGGTGTCTGATGACAGAAGATATTTCAGTTCTAATACTAAACTGCTGCAGTGGCCCTTTAAGTCGTTTTTTCTGTGTTATTGTGTTTTTTATGCACTGCTCTACATAGGACTGGAGTGAGTGGTACAATATCTAGCCATGCAGATAGTTTTGTTTTTTCCTAGTCTGCTTCTTTAATTTCTCCTTCCGACCTCAATACAGAGGAATTTGAGTTGTGGCGCTCGCAGTCAAAGAGAAACAGTGCTCCGATTACTCCTGATAATCAACACGCTGTCAACAGCTTTCATCAGGACTATTTTGTTGGTCGAAAGTATTTCCAATGAAAATTGCGCATACCTCTCGAGGTGAGTGAGAAAGTATGATTTCCTGCAGTGTGGGTGAATGGACCCTTTAATGTCCCCTTGGCTGAAATTTCTCCTCGGCAAAAATGAGTCATACGGGTAAACATTTGATTCTAATTACATTTCAATATTACACCAAATACATGTGCATGAACACCTGTGTTTCCTTTCGTCTCTCCTGAGCCTGTCCCTTCTGGCTTGTGTTTCTCTGGGTTTTGGCCAAACTAAGGCAGATGTATTAGGAATGTCGTCCGTAGGTGCAGGACTGTCACCATCTACATCCGTTTAGTCTGAGATTGACAGACTGTTAGGGAGGACTATCGAGCTGCTGAGTCTGGGGGCATGTGTTAAACCTGGAAACCCGGCATCATTTTCTGTCATTCTTTTCTTTAGCATTTCCCTCCTGCTTGTTTCCCTTCGCACATTCTGCCTCCATACCTCTGCTCCCCTCATTACTTCTCCTGTTCCCCTCCCCTCCTGTCCTTCACTTCGCTCTCCTCCACTTTCTTCCCTCCTCCCCCTCTCCTGTCTCCTTTGGACCTTGATGTCAAGGCCTCTCAGGCAGTGTGGTCTCTGTCTGCAGGCTGTCAGGGCAGGGACACTGCCCACTGGGACCCTGAATGGGACAAATTGACCGTAACAATGTTCCCACTTAGCATGTGGAGCTGGGAGAAAGGGAAGGTGAAAAGGAGGGCCTGATGATTGAGGGGCAAGCCAGCCGCACTGGGGGTGAGAGAGAAAGGGAGAGAGAGAAAGAAAGGGGGGTGGGGGAGCGGGACAGCTATTTGAAATGTATGAATATAAGACTTAAATTAAATCACACATCTCACATTTTTGAAATCCTCTCACAGACACAGACGCACACACACAAACACACACACACACAGCTTTTCTTGTTGTTATTTGCCCAAGGCTAGAGCTGGGGTTGCCATAGCAGCAGGATAAACACGCTTGACTGTGACCCTGCGAGCCCTCACACACACACATGCGTGCACACGCACACACACACACACACACACACACACACACAAAACACACCTCATTCTCAAGGCCCAGATGGGGGTTCGTCAAGCCTGGCAGTTTGATGTGCACTAAGGTGGCTACCGCTGCCTTACAAAGGGTCAAGGATCATCCGGCCCACCATTAAAATGCAATAAGGGCTATAGCCCAATGGGACCACCTCCGCCATTTAATCACACACCGCTGCTCCCTCATCACCCACTCTCTCCCTTTTATCTTTTAATCACTTGTTTTTCCAGTCCAGTCTTCCTTTCACTCTCATCTCTCTGTCAGCTTCATGGCTTTTATACATCCAGCGCAATGCCAAGGCAGCCAGAATAGATGAGGGAGTTCAAAGAAAGAAGCCCGATATAGTCAATAATAAGCGCTCTTTCATTTTTCCTTAAAAAAAATCTCTCTCTCTCATGGTTGCTCTCATCGGCAGCCACAGGCTAGTCTCTTCTTGGAGTTTGAGAAGTCTATGATGTCAATATTTTTTGTCTATGCCCTTTAACTGTGACAGAATGTCTTGGAGAAGTTGGAGCGATATCATGTTGTGTAAGCCTGAGGTGGCGCAGTATGACAGGAACAAAGAATGCAGCTGTTATCACCAAAGGCCAAGTGGCTGTTGAATAAAGATGCTTCCCGTCGGTATAACTGGTGTTCCATGTAGGCTTATTGTACCTCCACGGGGGGAAGCGTGTTTCTTGCGTGTGTGTCTTTTCCTATATCTGAATAAGGTAGACACTGGGGATTCTTCCTTTCTCTGCCAGTAGCAAAAAAAAAAAAAAAAACATTTTCACAAGTATAAACTCCATCCTGCTGGCAGTGGACCATGAGTGATGCTGTGGGAGACAGGATGAAAAGAAATGACTGAGACGGACGCCGACGTTTGCTTCCTGGACACGAATAAACAGTGTGTGTGAGCTGAATGGTTTTCACGGCCTGTTTGCTTGTCATTAAGCGGTGTTCACATAGCTCTCTCTCTCTCTCTCTCTCTCTCTCTCTCTCTCACTCTCTCACTCACACACACGCACACACAGTTTGTCGTCTTTCTGTCTTCCGCCCTCCTATGAAGTCTCGGTGTCAGCAGAGCCCTAGTTTGTTAACAAGAGAGGAGACTAATGAGGGGCCATGGTCAGGAAGAGAGAGGACAGACCGGCCCCATACACCACCCGGAATACATCAATACACACTGGCACACTGAGGCGCACACTTGCGTATTCCCAGACATACACACACAAACATACACACACACACACAGCTAAGTAACAAGCCACCACAAGCCCAAAGTCTGGAGCAGCATATTCAGCGCCTGCAGCCATACTGCAATTATATTATTTTTCTTCTCTGACATGACACTTTTTGAGGTTTTTATTTCCCATTGCAGGTTGCTATGATCACTAAACAGACAACTAATAGGCCACAGTTTAACTACTGTATGGTGGGAGAGGATGCTGGTCACACACACATCCTGAATCACTTCCCGCATCAGCACAGCGTGAATCTGAAGAAACCATGCCCCTTGGGCCACACTGGTATTATCCTGCTGCTGTTTTATAGCTGATTCATTTCTTAGGGGAACTTCCAGCCCAAATGGCTCTATCCCGTAGTTTTATGGTCGCGGAGAAGCTGCAAAAATAAAATGAGAACGTTCTCATTGCCGTTGTCTGGTACGCCTGTTGACAGAATTGTTTTGTGACTTTGGCCGCAGCTTCAGCTATTGTTGCCGCTGTCTCTGCTCGTCTGGTGTTAGAGTTTGTGACTGTACAAAAAAAAAAAAAAAAAGAAATGTAAATGTCTGCTCATTTTGCTGCCAAGCTACCACTTGTTTTGTGCTTTGAGGTAATTAACAGCTTAACGCGTTCAGTGACCTGAGGGAGTCAGTCAGGCTGAAAAACCAGAAAGGGAACTCGGGCTCGCTGGCACCGGACGGTTGGCAAAGTGGTGGGACGGAGAGACGACTGTGACCCGCTGTCTCTCTTCACTCTGGCGATGGGGAAGTGAAGAGAGAGCAAGTGAAGAGAGGGAGAGGCAGGAAGGGGCAACGGCACGGTGACGGTTGAAGGGCGAAGCCGAACTGTAAGGTAACGGGGAAATGTGGAGAGGTGAGAGGGGAGGAGCGAGTGGGAAACGGCAGAAGAGTCTTGAGAGGATGCTTGTTCAGCTTCTGTTGCTGTTGGAAAGTGGGTCCTTGAACGTACTCGCCTAAATTAACGGCTCAGAAGCACCAATTAATGTACAGCCTCACTGTGGGTCTCTGCTGCGCTGAATCAAAGAGGTCTTGCTGTGCAGTGCGTCTGCTCATCTACTAAGCATGTGTGCATGCACCCACATACACACACACACACACGGGGGGGGATTTTAGCCAAGAAAACTGGAGCCAAGAGAGAGAGAGAGATGAGATGAAAGTGAAGCACGGAGCTAAAAGCTGAATGTCAAGGTTAAAGAACAAAAGAATGGGGATTTGAGCTTTGTTAAGAAGTGGTGAAAGGATGAGGGGAAGGTGAAGTTTGATGTACTTTTCATGAACGAAGAGACAAATGAGAAGCGGAGGAGGAGGAGGAGGAAGAGGACAGAGTGTGTTCTCAGAGGGCGGGAATCACAGAATCAGACCCAGCACCCATCTGGAGGCAACAGGTCCGATGACAGCAGGCGGATTCTCGATCCAAGTATCCCAGCCGTGGGTGACGGCCAGGAAGAGAGCCACGGTCCCCCTAGTTGTCCAAGACCCCCAGAGACCCAGCCAGTCCACCAGCAATCTGTCCCCTGATACGAACCACTTCAGTATGACAGAGAGGCATGTTTGCTATGACGGGTTCTGGATTATAATTGTTCAAATTGAAAGTGGACGGTTGATTACATGGTATTAGCGAGGCTGTCAGAGATGAGTGGGCTCTGCGAGGACGATGTACGGTCTGTATACTGAGGAGTTATGTGGAAATCATAGATCGGATTTTAAGCCTCTTCTCCGCAAATCTCTTAATGTAGTACATTAGGTCCCGGTCTGAATTCATTAACATTAATTTCACTCGATACAAGCGGTGACAATGGCAGTCACAAACCAATAAGCCACAAAAGCAAAAAAAAATATATAATTGATATCCTACACACATAACAGCTACTTCTAAAGCCTGTGTGCATCTACAATGGAGCTGTTGATTGGCAAGTCCTCTGTGCCGGATTTTCTGTGGTTGCTGTGCATTCAGAATACCATAGCTAGCGTGCTCACAGTAGCTAGTGGGTCATTCGTATTTGCATGTAAATGTTTTTCACCCCTTGGCTTGACTGGTGGGGCAATCAGAATGGTTCTCTGTCTGCATCACTAAGAGGGAGGCTGCAATGACTGACTGTGACATTCAGAGCTCAGGCCAGGCTTCACCCTTTGCTTTCATTCGCTCGTTCGCTCGCGAGTTTGTTTCTGTGGGAAGGAGAAAGCCACAGAGGAGGGTGTTTTGTTTTTTTTTTATTTGTTTTTATTGTCCTGATGTGATATCTTGTCAGTAGATCCTTTAGTGTGCGTGCACAATCCCATTCTTAGCGGCTTGATGTGCTCTAAACACGAGAATCAGACCATGCCGTCCCACATCCTCCCACCTCATCATCAAGCCCCAGAGACTCAGCTTGGCCGACTCCATCATCCTGTGGCGCCACTGAGATGGACACTCGCGAGGCTTTTCTTGTTCGGACCGGCGTGACACACAAAAACACAGGCACACACAGACACATACGCATAGACACACACACACACACACACCTCCCACATGGCGATGATGGATACATGTGCAAACGCATATCTGCACGACGGAGGAGTGTTTGTGCTTGACTCATGTAGCACATCGCAAGATTTGGCAGTCGGTCAGACATTTATCAGCCTCTGTCATCCGATGAAACATGGCCCTTTACGTCTCTGAGTCGGATTTGCTTAATTTCTCCGGGTTGCTGAGGTAGAGGTCGATGCTAGTGGACGAGGAATCATAGGAGTCTTCAGGTGAGGAAACAGGCGAATTTGGGAGTGAGTGAATGAGGACATAAATAATCAGAATATTCACTGTGGGAATGTGTAGTTATGCCATGAATATGTCCGTTGAACTGGCATCATTTTAAACATGTCTTTTAAGGCGACCACAATGCTCCACTGTTGAATAACTGTTTCTGTTCGTCTTCCCAGCGCTGATGTAGGCGCATCCTGTGTCTTTGTCTGGGTATGTGAGTGGTGTCTCTGCCAATGTGGGAAGTTCTCTGTGTATATAGAGACTAAACAAACACAAAAACTATTTAAAAAAGTTTCCCATTTCCAGTTTATGCTGGTGTATGTTTGATGTGACAACACTTCAAACATTTCTCTAATCCTCCTCCTTGACATTTGAGCGCTCAGTTGTTTTATCCCAGTTATAGGATGTTACTGTATGGTTTGCCTGCTGCTGGTAAACGGAAACATTGGTTTGTTGCTGTCATTATGTGTTCTTTGCTGTATTTGTGTATTGACTGCTCTTCTAAATATACTATGAGGAGCTGTGGCACCTTGTGGGCTTAAAATGTCTGTGCGTTGGCCTTTTAATCATGCCAAAATGTTAAATTGTTGATTCTAGTTTGCTTGTTTCGGGGCTCACGCTGTATTGATTTTGACTCCTCATTAGTAACCCTTCTCTCTTTTGGCGACTGCTCTTTTGTCGCTGTCCTTAGCTGGCAACATCATCACCGTGCCACCTCGACATCCTGTTGCATCAACACGCGGCTCACTTGTTACCTGCTGTGTCTGCTCTAACCTTTTCAACAATTATCCGCTCGCTTCTTATAAATAGCCTTGCTTGCTCTGTCTGTTTCATTTCAAAAAACCAGCCACGCTCTCCCCTGGCTCTCAGCAGCAGCGGCGGTGGTAAAGGGAAACTCGATCCCGGAGTCTAAACTGAAGTAATAAACAAGACAGAAAATGTCTGAGAGCCAGCTCTTGCAGGTCTGAGATATGTCATGCGCTATGAAACATTAAGGGCGCTGTGACAAGGGAAAAGAGCCTTAGCTTTTCACTTGCATGCATGTTGGAGAAGAGGGGCAACAAAAGCCGTGTTGTTGCTGTTACAGCAAGTAAACAGAGGTCGTGGCCAAAAATACCCGAATCATCACAGAAACATGCAGCAGAGAATAAGCATTGAGATCGGCCCCCTGCCTTCCCGACATGTTCTGACCTGGTAATGGAGCAATTTTTTTCTGCTCAATTTTTACGTTATTGATGACTCTCAGTGAGTGTGTTTTTAATTGTCCTACCCTGAGGGGATGAGCTGAGTGCTTAGTAACAGAAACACTGGTGAGCACTGTTCCTGCCAAATGTTAAAGATGGCGGTTATTCTTGAAAGAGGTTTTTAGTTGTTATAGCTTGCCTGCCGGACAGCGCTGCTCCTCTCTGGTGGGCAGCGTTTATTCTTTTTTTTTTTTTTTTGTCTCGCCCTCTCCTTTTCTCTGTTTTTTTGGCTCAGCCCGCTTCACCTGGCATAGAGGTCCTTTCTGCTGTCATCAGCACCATTAATGGCCACAACAAAGTAGCTTTGAAGCTCTGCAGGGCTAAGGCCGTAATAGGAGGACAGCTCCCGGCTCCCAGCGTAATGGAGGGAAAGCTCAAGGGCTGTTTGCTCCTTAGTTCAGATTTCTGTCCCCTTTCATAAGATAAGGCTTTAAAGACATCTGGATCAATTACTCTGTCCGTCTCTTCGTCAACCTTTCCTCACTGCCTCTCATCTCTGTTTTACTGGCCTGTGACATTACAGGTGAAGTCGACAAATGCAGCAACTACAGAGGATAAATGATGCTTAGGCGGCGAACGGATGACAATAAAATTGTCGTTCTCCGGAGCTGTTTTCAAGACAGAGGTAGCGACTGCTGGAAGCTCAGTATTTATTGCAGTCTCTTCTGTTAATTGGATGCATTATGTTCATTTCCTTTGCTGCTTTTCAAATCTTAATCAGATAGCTAATTTACTGTCTTGCCGGCTTTACCCAGCTGGCTCCAAAACATCTTCATCTTCTGTCTCCTCCGTCTTCTCTGCGCGTGTCTCCATGGTTTCCTCAACTTGTTTAGTAGTCAGGCAGGCAGGCTTTTGTGTGTCACAAGTGTATGTATGTGACACTTCTTGTGTGTAAAGGTAGGTGGCCACCGGTTGGTATAATAGTGTCTTCTGCCTGGTCTGGCATTAATACAATGTGGCCAGTGAAAATGTGATGGGGATTATTTTCTTGGCAGGTCTGAGTCAGACCACAGAGGAGAGGACCGAGCCTTAATTAATATAATAACACACTCTCTAGTTGTTGCAGATAACATGTTTTTTGTCTTTATGTGACATGTCCTCAAACACACATACACACACACACTCACACAGACACACACACACAGAGACCTTCCATTACCTTGCTTCTTATTTATATATTTTATCTTTTGGTCTTTCACAAAATTCACAAAAAGGGAAAGTGGGATAGCTGATTATGCTCTCTGCAGCCACTCCTCCTTGTGTTTTACGGGCCATCAGCTCAGCATTTCCTTGCCATTGTCAAGTTGCTTTCCCCGGTGCAGATAAGAAGTAATTGCCAGCGTGGCAGTTGACTTGCTTCTTCCTTGAGAGTTGCCATCCAGGCTGAAGCAGCCTTTTAGACGCTTTTTGTTCCTCTGAAAAGTCTACATCAATATCTTTGTCTGGAGGTGTGGAGATTTCGTTTGCATCTGATAATCCCTTTTCACTCCTGAAATTAGTTTCTCTCTCTTGAGGCTAACATGCAGAAGCAAAATTACAAATGAGCGAGGATTACAAATGTAGAGGTGTGAAACAGAACAGATAGGGAAATGAGTGGAACGCATGAATTTGTGTGTGTGTGTGTGTGTGTGTGTGTGTGTTTTGTGCGTTTGTGAAGGAGGCCTCTCTGCCAGCAATCAAGGACTCTTGCTGGGATACTCACCTGATTGAAATGAATAGATTCCTGGATAGTGGATACAGGAGGAGAGGAGTGGGGAGTGTGGAGTGGCAGCCCGAGGACTCATCTTTCATCACACACATCTTTTCATACACATAACACACACATACACACACAAACACGCACGGTTGGCTCAGTGGCTCATTAATGCACCTTAGCACCACCGGCTACACCAGGCAGCCAGCCAACCCAAAAACAGAAGCTAAGAGGTGATGCTCACCACGGTCCACCCTGGGCAGGGTAGAGGAGTAAAGCTGAGCCTCTGGCAAGTTTGGGGTATCACTCATTAGTATCCATGCACAAACTAATGAAGAGCCTGGAGAGAGAGAGAGAGAGAGAGAGAGAGAGAGAGGCACCAGTCAAACCGAATAAAGCAACAAAAAAACACACAAACATGCACAAAAGCTTTAGCACAAGCGCTTGAATACACACAGCCGGCCTCTAAAAGCAGCTCAGCTCTAACAACCACTGATGTTTTCACCAAGGAGTTGATATTTAGTCAGACTTAAGGCTTAGGAGTGTCTGTGTAAGTGGATGTAATGATAAATCTTAAAGCAGAACACTCTCCCTGCGCCAGCGCTGTATTTTGGTGAACTAGTTCTCCTTCATTTAAATGCCAGGGGACGCAGACACGCAAGGGAGACTAGTTATAGAAATAGCCGAGTTTTTTTTTTTTTTTCATAAATACAGCTCCTGCCATGTGGAAACACACTCTGTGTGTGTGTGTGTGTGGGTTCGAAGGTGTGCACAAGAGCTGTTTTTTAACCTCCCTCGACAGCTCGCGTCATCGTGATTAACAGGAGAACAATACAGATTTTGTCAAAGCGGTTTCAGAGGCACAAATATTGTTATTTGGTCTGTGTACACGTCAGGACATTTTGTTATTGTTGTCAGGCGTCTCGGTAGCCTTGCTTAGGAAAGCTCCGAGTGGGGCTGCTTATTTTTAAGGCTCAGCGAGTCCACAGCCAAGGCAGCTAGTTCGTCTTCCAAGCCCCCCAGAGACTCAACCCTCAGGACCTGGACTAATTCTTCTGCATCACATTACCATTCTCATTAATGTGACTGATTATACACTTGGAAGGAGTGGGCCACAGTCGTGAGCCAACCGGCCAAAGTGTTTACTGGCACACAAGTGTGAAAAATCAGAATGCCCACTCGTGTTGAGTCATTTGTGTCTTAGATCATTCTGACGGCTGTGTGCAGACCTTTGACATCTCATTCTCTGTCAGAAATGGATTCCCATCTTATTTAGATGGTGATTTAGTATGTGAAGCTGTGTTTGTGCTCGCGCTCCCTGGTGTGCTGTGTCAGTGTTGTTTCTGTGCTCGTGAAGGAGAGATTTTTCCGAAGTGATTTTTTCCATCGCTGATGGTTTTGATCACACACTTAATTAACCTTTCTTGACTGTTGAAATGTGAAGGAGAACAACTTTATGCAACTGAGTGAACAGCAGAGAAGTATCCAAATAAACTGTTTTCGAAAGGTTTTCCTGGCAGGAAATATATTTTGTCAACAAGCAAGCAAGCGAGGCAGATCCAGCTTTTTTAACAGGTTTTTTATACGAAAAGCAAAAGCGCTCTTGGAGCACGTTGTCTGTAAAGTATATGTTTCCTCTTGCCTTTATTGTTAGAGAGAGATCAAAGCAATGCACAAAATATCTCACTAGGAATGAAAACTAGGAAATATGTGTAAACTAGAAAATGACTGTTTTGGTCTTCTCAGTGCACTAAGTGGTCTCCCGAATGGGTGAAAAAAGTAATAACGCTTAACGTATAAGCCACTTTTGTGATAATTAGATGTTGTGCAGAGACTGTTTAGAATGCAGACAGACTTCAGAGGAAAGGAAAACACAAACCCCAAGAGCCATCACGCTGTCCCGAATACAGCCATTATTTGTTTCATTACAACTGGAACGCAACATAAATAGCCTGTTATTTCAGAAAAAGTCTGCTTCCTTTAGCTTCCCTCAGAATAGCAAAATGGAAATCGTTCTGAGCCTGACTATTGTTGTGTTTTGGTATATTTTTAATCTATATGATCCTTAATATAGACCACCAACCTCCCACTATTAGCTGTGTACAGTAGGCTTAATATAGAACAGAGATCCCATCTGCCTAATTCAGTCAATCTTTATTTATAGTGTAGGGGCACATTTAGAAGTGAGAGTCAAGTTTACAATTACAGGCGCTACAATAAAGCAGCAGCAAAGGAATTAAGCGAGTGAATTAAGACATTAGTAATAACAGTAGCAATAGTTTAATCATGCCCTAAATGAGTTCTCAGGATGCTACGCAGAGTGTTAAGGTTCAAAAATCAGTTATTCCAAGAGAAGGGAGCAAATGGCCCCGGACCTCCCTCTGATGTAATGGTGTGTGTCAGTGTGTGAAATTCAAACTGGCGCTTTAACTGGGCGATAATAAAAAAGTCTCTGCTTCAGATGGTCGACGCCTTTTGTGAGAGAGACCTAGATATTATCGGAGCAGGGTTGACCACCATGAGACTCCACCCTCCTCCCCTTCCAAAGTGTCTACAGACCTACATATAAAAACCACTGACACATCTCGCGGTAGAGCCGATGATAATTTACTCACTGTGTGGCGAATCTGCACCTACGACAAAAGTCTGAATCTATTTTGAATTGAAAATACATATTTATTTGTTTTCAGTAAGTTCATGATCAAATGTCACTTTGCTTTGGTCTTTACAACCCAAATAAGTGCATAGTTTAATGGGACCGGTTTGACAAAGAGCATTATGCAAAGTTATAAGGCAGCCCCATACTGACTTATACTTGTCATGAATGGGATTATCTGGCCATGCTGTGGTAGGATCAGAGTAAAGTTACATACTGTGACTCCAGCAGTTAATAGATGCAACATCTCCTCCATTGTTCTCTACAATGAAATTAGTGTAGTGTCAGTGCTGCGGTTGGGTGTGCGCCATGGATTTTTTTCGCTGCACAAATGTGTTGAACTTGAACTTTCACCACAAATTATGATGAAAAATCAGGTTGATTCGTGTAACAATAGCTTGCGTGGCTGCACTGAAATGAAAGGTCCTGCTTCATTCAATGTCAAATTTATCCCCTTGGTGTGAAAGCAGGATAAGAATGAGCCCCCATCTTGCACACTGGCCGGAGTCCTTTCTCTCCGTGTCATTGTAGAGTTGCCCTCTGTCCTCCCAGCATTGACCTGACTGAAGCCCCTGGCTATCAGAAACAATTATCTAGATTGTGTCAATAGAGTCAGTGGAGCAGGTGAAGGCGTCGGCATCGTGGTGTAAGTCTCAGGTCAGTGACAGTGAATGAGGGGTAATGGCCCTCACTTACTACAGTCTGTGAGTTCAACTGGAAGAAGACCAGCTCAGCCAGAGAAGCTGTGTGCCTCTCCACAGGGACCTTTGTACCAAGCTGAGCAGAGTGGTGCTTTCACGAGAAACAAAGCACAGTGTTTGTCTGCGTGTATGTGTGTGTGTGTTAGTGTTTTCTGTCAAGTTTCCTACCCCACCGTCCAGCTGACCTGGAGTCTGTCCAAAGGCCGTACTACAACAAGTTCCTCCTCTCCTCTCCTTTCCTCTCCTCTGTTCTCGCTGTGGGCGTCAGCTGGGGCACAAAAAGAAGAAGAGCCTGGGTCACTTCCAGAATTATTTCCATTGCCGCATAAGTGCCTTTGGAAGAATGCAACTTGGTACATGCCAGGAAGGGAACGAAATAAAGGACCCGAGAGTGAGAGCTTGAAGTGGGCCAATCGAAGTTTGGTTGGAGGAAGGCTGCGGTTGCCTCTTGCCAAGACCCAGCAGGGCAAATTGAAGAATTTGGAGCAGCGGATAGAACAGCATGAGGTGGAGAAGGAGAATGAGCTCGAATAAATGAGAGAGATTGCTGGAGTTTGGAGGAAGGTTGTCGCCGCTCTCCTTGGCCAAGCCCGGGATGTAGTGGGGCTTTTTAGCGGAGTGGCCACGAGATTATAGCCGAAGAGAGGAGAAGGAAGATAAAGACGGAAAAGCTTGAAAACCATTAAATTAGACTAAACCTCCGAAGAACTGACAAGACGGGTAAACGAGTGGGCGTGAGGACGGAGAAAACAAGAGCTAAGGGGAAAGCAATGTTCCCCCTTTGCATGTTTTGTAATTGTTTTGGCGTGTGCATGTTCTCTACCCCCTGTCGCTTTTGTAATTATCATCCTGAGACCAGGGGCGGTCTCTGTGAAGTTACAGTGCTTGAGACACTTAGGTGGCTTGATGGAGTTTGGCACCTAGTGGTGCAGAGACAGGGCCTGGAGACATCACTTAGTTAATTAACCAAAAAGACTAAAAACGATTCTCCAGGCTGATAAACAGGAATGAGGTGAATGTCTACTCTCTTCCTCCCCTCACGAGAGAGACTCCGGAGAGAAGAAAAATCTTGCAGGTAGTTTGAGGCTGTTTGCTTTTCTTGCAGCAACAAAGGCTGGGAATCTTATCGGCCGAGTGGGGGAGGTAACAATTCCAGTATCATTTGAATATATTTTTTTGCGTTGTTGTTGTTGTGGAAGGATGAGAAGTCTGCCTTATCATAAGTCACCGCATTTCCTGTATGTGCTGTCAGCCGTTGATACACGTTCAGCGTATATTCTGTCATTTATGGGCATTTTTCCCCACGCTGTGCATTTTATAGGAGACTCCCTGGTGCCTCTGTCTGTCGGATTTGCACCTACAGGGTATAATTCCTCTGGGAAATATACGTAAGCGTGAGTGTGTGCACACACGTTGTTGTGCACGTCGCCTTGTCGACAGTCTGTGTGTTTTTTTTTTCATGCCGCAGAAGGAGAATGTTGATGAGTACGGGTAAATAAATGGTGTGGGAGCGTTGGCAGACAAAGCATGCTGGGTTCTTGTAAACCAGTGGTGGAAATGATTAACATCCGCGCCGTCCCCAAACGAACCCCGACCGCTTCCCCGCCGCCTCATTTGTTCTCACTGTCAGTCTGGGGGCCTCATTTTCACTCGGGGAGGAAGGCGGTTGTATAATTGTTTTAAAGGAACCACTTTGTCTCAATCTTTTTAACATTTTTCTATCTTAATTACTATCTTCATTTTTCATAGCAATTTCCTCAAACTCGTGTCTTCTCCTCTCCCTTGTGCCAGAGTGCCGGCAAATTAGGAGCATGATATGCCACAAGATGCCTACCTGCTGTGATTTATCAGTGTCACTGCCTGTCTGTCTTTCCTTGCTTTTCCCAGCAGCATTTTGCTGAGTATTTTCAAAATGAGGCATACTGTGGTTTTGGGAGACAGATTATGCTCTGGCCACTGTGTGTGTGTGTGGGAGGGGGACTGCTCCGTCACTGCTCACTCCAGCACACAACCTGCAGAGTGTGCAGACATCCTATGACCCCTCATCCCTTCACCGCCGTGCATGATTTGCCATCCTGGCCCTGTGTGTCGCCTGCACCCTGCGCCCTGACATTTTAGCTTTGCCCTCCTATTTGCCCTGTCCCTTCTCATTACGAAGCCGCATCCATTGCTGTCACAATGGTTCTTTCAGACAGTATAGCTTGTGCCCTTGCAGCCGCACTCTGGCTTTGCTCTGTGCGGTCTGTCCTGCTTTCAATCAGCGACTGTACACTTTACATTGTTTTCCCCCAGTTTCCCCTCCCCGCCCGCTCCTCCACATGCATCATGTGTCTTTGCCACGTAGAGCCACAGAGCCCCTCTGTTGTAAAATTCCCCCCTCACTTTGCTCTCGCTTCACGCTGAGATGTTCAGCTCCTGCCTGCGTGACTGTGGGCCTGTGTCTGCCGATCTAAACATTTCCCTTCATTAGACCGGGTCTCGTTGTGGCTGCTCTGCAAATTGGCCTTATAGAAAAGCGGGCTCTGTTGTTCATTGAGCTGCCATGTCAGTAATGGTAGCCTGGCACCAGCTTTTGTCCCCCTCAGAGGTAATTGCTACCGAAGGGATTAAGTAATGATACGACAAGGGTGAGGGCATGGGCGTGCCATCTGTCATCCCTCCCTGAATATATCAGTGCACCGAAAGAATCCTCTGCGAAGTGAGGAGTGTTGTTCTCTTGACATTTCTTAAGTTGAGGCTACAGGGCTTTGGTGTTAATCACCTGCAGAGTGACTGTGAATAAGAATTATATTCACATCAGGTACAGCCCAACGCCGCTGCAGTTTTGATGGTTTCCGCTGTTAGGGGTGTGTCTGATGCTCCTCTCCATCGTTCCATTTTCGTGCATCTTGCATCTGCGCTATTTTTCTTTTGCCTCTCTGATTCTAAATGTCAGAGATGCAGTTGGGCAGTAAAACTGTTTATCCTAGGCTTCAGTCGGCTTGAGAAAAACCCCACAGCGACATTATTCTTGCTTTCACAACGAGAACGACACAGAGAAGAAGAAAATGGAGATTACATCGAATACAAATACAAATGTGCACAGGACCACAGCCACCACCTCCCACGGACAACTAGACATGGCTTTCTCCTCTCACAAAGTTTTCTTCTTCTCCGGGCTTGGCTTTTCTCCCTTTTAGCTGTACATTAAAGTAGCATAAAACAGAGGACAAAGCGGGTCCTAAGTGTCTCAGCACTTGAATGGCTTGATTTCCATTCCGGTAGAGACGTAGTGTCTTGGCCTGCCAAGTAGTGTGTAGACAGATCACGGCCCGGCCCCTACGTCTATAAAGAAATCTACTGTACACAGTGTCGACTGATAATGAGATATACTCGGCGTCCAGCAGATCCGAGTCTTTTCACTTCTCCTCTGTCACTCTGGGCTGACTCACTTTAGAGACCAGCTCTAAAAACACATTTAAAAGGTGCTGTGCCTCTCTGCCTCTCTCGCTCACGGGCGCACACACACACACACACACACACATCCAAAAAGGCATATATCTGCTTACCGCAGCGGGCCCTCAGTGAATTATCACTACACAGCGAGGCGAAAAAAGAAAGAGACAGATACAGAAAGAAGCTGTTTGACTATTTGACTCTCCTCCGATCTCATTTAACTCCATGTCCCCTTATAAACAGATCGGAACATCTGCTGATGGCATCTTGCCCTCTCAGTGGGACATGAGAGAGGCTGGTAGACGGTGCTCCACTACAGGACTCCTTTCTACTCACCAGGCACGTATCACACACACACACACACACACACACACACAAAGACACACACACACACACACACACACACACACACACACACACACACAGACACACTTCTGGCCACTTAAGTCCCAGTGCAATTTACAGTGGAAATGAAAACACTCCAATGGCAGGGAGTTTGACAGAGTGTGAGTGGTGCTTTTGAATACAGCCCCTTTTTCTTTATTAAACACTACTCAGGTGAGACGAAGACATAAACACCCCTTCATAGCGTCGAGATAAGTTTATATTAACCGAATTTCCCCCTCTATTTCAGCGTTTTCATGACTCGACAACTCATGCTTATACGCGCCTCGCCTCCATTAGCCACCCAGCTAGTTACTGAAAGCGAGCCATTATAGAGGAAAAAGTGCCAACAATAGCTGATCTGTTGCTGTGCGTGTTTATAGTCTGAACCAGAACTTTAATTGATTTTTTTATGCATGCAGTTATGTAGACTCTTCCTGATTGAGTTATAGTAATTAGATTATAGATAAGATCAGGCATTTACACCACGTCTAACTCTGACAATTAGGAAGTCTCGACTCTGAAAAACAGATTGACTGAATGCAGCGAGATCTTTGACGTGATGTCTTTGAATTAAACGCTCTAATGCTAAACGGGGGCCTTTCTCCTGCAGGCCTCAGCCATCTTAATCAGCCTATCAAGCGGCACCTTGGGTCCAAATCTGCTCAGTTAGCTTGGGCGACTGCCTCCTGCGCTGCCCCCCCCCAGCAGTCCGCTGTGTTTATGCCGCTCTTTATGTCGAGCTGCTCTGCATGCATATGAGCTGTTTTGATGCTGGGGGACGAGCTGGCTTTTTTTTGCATTTTGCTTTGAAGCTTTCAGCTACTCGAATCTGAGAATCTGAGAATTGATGCTACAGATAAACGTGTTTTCTTGGAAATATGAGCCATGTGAGCTACAGTAGAGCTAGAATGGCCTCACGGCATGCTCCTGCTGTTACTACATGACAATAGCCCTCTCTGCTATAATAAAGTGGGATCACAGTGCCGGTGCTGATTGGGTCGCACTCTGCTATGTGGGTTTTAGGTTGGGGGACTGTGTTGTTTGGCCATCGTACAGAGATTCGAGGCGTGGGGACTCATGCCAGAGAACCTTTTTGAGAACTGCCAAAGGACGAGGAACGGTTTCTCAACTAAGTTCCCTAACACGTGTTTTGTTTGGCCACGCAGCCCAACAATACATACGACTCCCATTTGTCCTGTTAACTTAATCCCCCCACCTCCTTCTCCTTTCCCTCCTTCCATTTCTCTCCTTCTCTCTTGCACAAAGTTAGTATCACACCCAAAGGGCAGAGTAGTTTCTGATTAAGGAAACTGAATCAAGCTCCAACTGCCAGGGGTACAATAAGGAGCAGACGATATTACCGGGCTACAGGATGACCCACCTTTTCCTGGCCTTCCTCTGTAGCACCAGATTTTTTAGCAAGGTCGTGACTGAAATTTTAGGAGTAAGGCGAAGCTTTTCCACTTCCTTCCCCCCCTTGACTGAACATTTGCAAACGCGCGAGCATCCAGCCGTCTCTGAGGAGTTGTCCCCAGCAGATGGCTCCTTGACTCACAGCCATCAGGAACATTTTATTTAGCTGTTTGTCACGCTGCAAGACATGGGAGACCTCAATCTCTCCCCCTCTCCATCTACGGTGACCCGCCACGGCTCCAGCCTGAGAGGGCCTAATGGAAACTCTCCCTTTAGTGCGGCGGGGTTTAGCGGGGAGGGGCCCGCCTGACTGTCATTCTGATGGAATATTGGATAAGCAGGGGTCGGAGGTCATGTTTACACAGCAAATTCTCTATTTCCTGCATGTCACGTCAAGCAGGAGATATATGGCAGCCAGGCAAGGCGGAAAGGGAAGCCTGACTTGGCGCGACATCACATCGACTTTCGCTCTTTTTCGGTTGCTGTCGCTCAAGCGTAGCACTCCGTCTGCATCTTACTTACATTTCACAAACACACAGAGACGGGCTGAGCTTGCAGTGTGACACTGGCCTAATTTGTCACCTGCTAACTACTGCTTGGTCTGTCATAAAAATTCACATACACTCAAGCTAAACGTAATATTAGCATTTAAATTGAGTAACCGTTTGGCAGTGGTGGTGATCACAAAATGTCTCGCCACACACTCTCACTTTTTGGCTTCTCTTGGCTATGTGAGAAGTACAATAAGCAATACTGTCTTTCTTCTGATATGATAAAGAGCTGTCATGATTGATTTCCATGCTGCCACGACTCCGTCCCCTGAATTAATTTGGACCTGTCTTCATCCTCCCATTCAGCCGCTCCTCGCTGTCTCTCGCTTTTTCTTTTTCTTTTTTTCGATTTTCCTTTCTCACTTTGGCTCGGAGCTGCTCCCAGAGCTCATTTAAAATACCTCAACGCTGCTGGCCATCGTCTGTGGTCTGCTGGTGGTGCTTTGGCACGGGCAGATGTTTGGATTTCGACTGCCTCTGAGATGAATGCTAAAAATGTGCAGGCGGTTTCGGGCAGGCGCTCGGCAGCGGTTTCGAGGAGTCAAAGTCGAGAGGAGACGGGGAACTTTTCTTTTGCAGAAAAGTTTTGTCAAAGTACTTTTTGACGCTGCAATCCTCAACTCGACTGAGCTCAGCACTGAAGATTACGGAGAATATCTATGAATTTTCCTACCCTTTAATCCCTCTTTCGGGTTAAGAGGCGTTATCTTTGTGTGTGTGTGTGTGTGTCTGTATGTGTGTGTGTGTGCATGGGTACGTGTGTGAGGAAGTCCAAGAGAATAAAGTGAGGAGAACAGTGGAGGTGCTGGCGGTGATGATTGGCCAAAATGGCCTGTATGAGCCGTGCAGACCAAGGTCACATCACAGATTCCCCCCGGCTGTTAGGGTGAGAGCAGGTGACCTTTGCTTCATTAACTCCGTAATTCGCTTGTAGCGATCCCTCTGTGTGTGTTTGTGTGCGTGTGTGCACGCAGAGTGTGTCGGCTCGGGCTCTGTTTGCGTGTGTGTCGGGAGACTGATGGAAGGTTGTTGTTAATAACAGAGACAGCATCAGGATGGATATGAGAGAGAAACAGCAAATTGAGCACGAAAAAGGGAAGTTTCTCCAGTCAGCTTCTTGATGCAGACTCCCTCCTCCCTGCCACTATCTTATTCCCTTCTTCCAAACCGAAGAGGAGGGCTGCAGGCAGAACAAGCAGACAGGTCTTTGATCTCCAGGATGATGGTTAGCAAGACCTCTCTTCCCCTCTCTCTCTCTTTCCCCCTTTACAACCACACCACGTCCTCCACAGATATGAGCCTAATCACAGTCTAGCCAAGCAATGACACACCCGGCACCTTTTCTTCCCTTTCTTTTCCGTCTTTCTCTCCATCTGTCTGTCTGTCTTTCTTCTTGTCACCATTTATGCAGTCCCCTGCTTCGTCTCCTCGCGTCACCTCCTCCCTCCGTCTCCTCCATGCGGTGACTGTGAGTGCAGTAAACACAAGTTGTCACACACTTCATCCCCGGCTCGTCTCGGTGCAGCTGAAGAAATGATGCATCCCGTCGACACTCTCAGAAGCGGGCGTCGAGCGCGAGAGAATGCTGGCAGGCAGGTGGAATCTTGGGTAATAAATGAAGAGGATTTGGCGTCTCTGGAAAACAAAAGAGTTAGAAACCTGCCTGGACTCAAAATCGCTTTAGGGCGTAAATTGCAATGTAATATCCCTTTTATTTGCTCAGTCGCTCTGCATAATGCGAGATTTTCCCCCAAAGTCAAGTGTTGTTTTGTCTCTAACAAGTAAAAATCAACATGGACGTACATTTCACCGCAACTTTGTTTAACTGGATTAGACAGAAAT
>JAVQJZ010039477.1:0-12558 GCA_036025355.1 Leiopotherapon unicolor | reverse complement strand
TATGAACTTATAGGGGAAGAGTTCTTCTCCACTGTGCATCTTCCTGTTCTTCAATCTTTATATCTCACTCAACATAATATCCACAATGTATTATATTTTAAGTATTTTAAATAGCCCCTGTGAAAGCTTCAAACAGCATTCAAAATAAAGTCAAACCTCTGTGGTTGTTTTTTGTTGTAACATATAGTATCATAGCCTGAAGCGATTATTGAAGACTGATTCTGCATTCAGATGCTCCAGAAGCTGAATATAATGTGTGTGTATGTGTGTTAGGAGACACTGGAGGTGGATGAGGACGACCGTCCTGAGCTGGCGTGGTGGAAGTGTAAGAAATGGGCCTTGCGCATCATAACCAGACTGTTTGAACGGTGAGTTGAGAGCTGCTCTCACATCACTAGAAAGTACATCTGCAGCTGGCTTAGGAATGTAACCGACATGCACGTTCTTATGAATTCCAGGTATGGCAGCCCTGGAAATGTGACAAAGGAGTACTATGAGTTTGCAGACTTTTTCCTGAAGACCTATGCAGTGGGCATACAGCAGGTAAGCGTGTGTCACTCAGACTTGAAGGTGTTGGATTGGATGCAACTAAATTTCCAACTAAACCATTAGGATGTTTGTGAGATATTGAAATATGGCAGTTCTGATATATTCACAGTCAAAGCTTATGAAGCAGTGAACATCATCATCTTCATCCTGAAGCAGACAACCTGGAACAGAAAATAACTTTACTGTTCTGTTTTTAGATGATCAGCTGTGCTGGTTGTTTTGCTGTGATAAAAAAAAAAAACAAACAGCTGTGAACAAAGTTTATATTCTTTTTTTCTGTTTTCCTATTAAACATGTTTGTATATTAAGCCATACACCAAGAGTTTCCACCTTTAGCAACACACTTAATGCACTCTTGGCCTCTTGATTATGTGACTCATCTTGAAAGTTTCTCTCGCGGACCTTGACGTTGTTGCCTAACTGGGTGGAGGAAGCCGGACAGATGTTCTCTCCGTGTTGTTTAGTTGGTGCAGTGCTCCTCAGCTGTGCTATTTTTTTGTAAATGCAGATTCAGCAAATCGTCATGTCAGCATAAAGTCACTGTGCTGGTGTGATAATGAGATATGATATGAAATATGGGATATGATTTAGGAGAGACAACACTATATTCAAATGCAGTAGTGACGTGTCAGTATTGTATTGGTATCTGTTCTTTCACGTGTCACTGAAGATGGTTTTCTGTGTTGTTCAGGCTCTGATGGTTTGGATGTTGTTCTCGTGTGTGTGTTGTGTTCACCGTCCAGGTCCTGCTGAAGGTTGTTGACCAGCACAGACAGAAGCAGTACATTACTCCTCGTGTTCTGCAGCAGTGCCTCAACTACCTCAACCAGGGCCTGTCGCACTCTCTGACCTGGAAACAGATGAAGCCTCACATGCAGGTGAGATCTGGAGGAGGTTGATCTGAAGTGAGGGTTAGCCACATAAAGAGACATTCAGTAAGTATTGTTCATCTGCCCTTTGACCAAAAGAACCACAGACTAAATGTGGTTCCATCAGAGCCCCACCACAGTGAATACAAAGAGTTTTCACAGTTCTAAAAGAGGTGAAAACACAACCAGATTGTACAAATGGGACTTTCAATTCCTTGTTAAGCTCCTGAATGTAGTTCCTTTAGTTCTTTCGATCCTGGAACTGTTCTAAAACCCGACAAAGGGGAGTTCTGTTCTGGAAAAACATACAAGTTCATATTATATGATTATAATTTGGGTTTGGGCTCATTAAGGGCACCTTTTGGAGTTTCCTGATAAACAAAGTCATATTTTCTTTTTAAAATTAATTAGGAAAGTTATTTTTCCTTTTAATATAGGGTATAAAAAAGGAAGAAACAAACTAAGAGCAGCCACAAAAATGACAGAAGTATTTTTTCAGACACATAACAGCACATAACAAAGGGGTGGAGTATACGGTACGGCACCTCACAGTTAATTGTTTCATTATCATATTGTGACATCATTATGAGTATGCTGTCTCATGATGTTCTCACAGGGAAAACTAAGCTCCTAACCCAACCACATATTCTCTAAACAGCTGCTCCATTGCTCTCATTGTCATTGATGGTCCTCCCAAACTGGTGAGAACCTTCATCTCTTACAGGCTATAAACCAGGAGGTCATCTTCCCCCTCATGTGTTACAAAGATGAGGATGAGAAGCTCTGGCAGGAAGACCCCTATGAGTACATCCGCATGAAGTTCAGTGAGTACTCAAACACTCCTCTGTGGCATCACAGCCTTTCAAACTCCAGCCTCCAGCCTGCTTTTCTCAGCTCGCTCATCAGGATCTCACATATGCTTCTGATGCTTTACATGACACTCTGCTGTCGACATGTGTGAGCAGACATGCTGTGTTATGGGCAGAAAATGATCAGCGTTCAGGAAAAACCTCACAGAAACTGATTAGGCTGTGGTTTATGAACTACACGTTGTAGTTGTGAGCTCTCAGCTGCATCATCAGCATTGTGTTTGGTGGTGGAGGAAGGATATGTTTGTGAACTTGAGGTTTTGACCCTATTCTTCGTGTGAGTAAGTATTTGCCTCGGTTGCAGACCTCTATGATGACCACGCCCTACCAGCCACTGCTGCCCAGAGCCTCCTGTGTAAAGCTGCCCGCAAGAGGAAGGAGGTGAGGAGGAGCACGTTAGCGCCCGCTCAGAGGAACTGAGCACAGTTACTTAACCACAGCATTTCCACACAGTTTGTAGGCACTGGCTTTTTGCTTATATCGACTTTATCAGACTTTATACTTCCTAGTGAATTTATATTTGTACCTGTACAGCAAACATTTAACCCTTTTTAGCTCTGTGCTTTTTATGGCAGTCTTCTTCACTTTTACTTAGTCTTCACATTATCTCATCCAGCTGTTAAGAATATACTATAGTCCACAACAAGAGACTGCAACATGTAATAAAAGGCCCACAAATCACAGATGCAGTAATTCCCAACTTTGTTCAACATATGACACATGGAAGTGTAAGCTGAGGCCTCCAGTGCTCTTTGAAGTAAATAAACCCCTCACACACGCAGGTAATACAAAGTATTTCCAAGGTTGTATGGCTTAAATGTAGACTTTGAAATCAATTAATTAAATGTTAATTAACTAACAATTTGTTGTCTGTCGATGTTACATGACCATCAGTGATTTCAGCCAAATTATAACAACTCATTCAGGACTTGAAACTAAAATGTAGGGCTTTTATTTGACATGAGACCTGATGACTTGATATTGACTTCATAGCCAGGACCTGACACTTCTGCATGACTTCCACATCTGTAATAAGAAGGTGACCATATATCACATATAATCACATATTTGTTTTCAGCTTTCCAAACAATGAATGCAGCTTTAAGCAAACTGCATAATGCAGGACTACATGTCAAGGCAACTTTCCTGTTTTCTTTTTCTGTCACTGCATTTCAGTTATTTCTCTTTTGAAGGCATTTGGTTGCTTCAGTCTGTGCATCAAACTTTTCTACGTGTAACCTCTGTACTTTCCTCTTGGCAGGTTCTTCCTCAGATGATGGAGTTCTGCCACCAGATACTGATGGACCCCTCTGCTGACCCCCGCAGGAAGGATGGGGCGCTGCACTGCATTGGGGCACTGGCTGAGCTCCTGCTGAAGGTACGTGTGTGTGTTTGTGTGTTATTTTGAGCACACTGGACAGATCCTTTAAAGTTATGTTAATCGCCCTGCTGCCTCTCATGTGTTTGAATCGTCTCTTGGCTGTGCTGTGTGTCTCGTCCTGCAGAAGCAGATGTACAGGGAACAGATGGAGCTGATGCTGCAAAACTATGTCTTCCCCCTGCTCAACTCCCCCATGGGTTATCTGCGAGCCAGGGTGAGTGACCCCCCCCCCCCGAATCCCTCTTCCACAGGGCTAATGTTTTATCTCTTTTATCTCTCCTATTTTTTTTTTTTTCGAGTTTATCACAGGGACCAATGTGCCAGTGCTTTTGAAAATACTTTAAACCAAGTGCTAAGACTCTAGCTCAAGGGAAGACAGACAGAGGGACAGACAGACATTTACTTACAATCCATCATCTGTGCTTCAGCTTCAACAGAAATTTCATTTGCTTTCACTTCAACTGACACTTTAGCCGCTTTAAGTGCTTCAGCTGCCATACTTTCACCCCATGTGTTTTGTTTGGCATTTTGTCAGTGAGGACAAAGACATGGAGACAGAGTGAGCTTTTATGTGAAGCACTTATCCCTCCTGTGTTTGTGTGGTCTGACCTTAGCATTTTGAATACAGGGGCACACCAATATTTCAAGGTTACTCAGAAGCAGTTTTTGGTGTTCATGAGGGGGCTTTAATTATCTTCAGAAAATGTTGCCTTTCTTAAGTTTACTGTATGTTTTGTTGTGTGTAAGTTGATTCTAACTTTTTCTGTTGCTTAATTTGAATTGAAGCATTTAGCCATAAAAGTATCAGTTTGATTATAATGGAGTTATGAGAGCAGAAGAATGTGTGCACTACAGTAAGAAATACTGCCGCAAAGGGAAGGTTTGTGACGCTCAGCCAGGTAATCTCCATATACAAGAAAAGTGAATTTTCTAACTTTTCCTACTGTAATGCTGTATAGTTTTCAGCAGGTGGCACCACACTGCTGCTGAAGAAATTACATCTGAAATGTAGCAGACCAACAGAGTCATGGTGTTTTTGTCCACCTTCATATGAGTGTGGCTCATTTCTGTTTTTTAAATTGAGAGCTGGTGAGGCCTGCATCCATTATTATATTTGAAAACTACACTTATTGCTGTAACTCTTCTTACAGTCCTGCTGGGTGATCCATTCAGTCAATGTGAGTCAGTGTTCCAGTCTCTTTAGCACCGCTGATGTGTTGTTATCCACACTTATACACCTGGTGTGGCATCACTGATGGCAGCAGTGGACACTTGTAGTGGTGTTTTTTTTCACTTTGGGTGGATAAATAAAATAAAACGATGTCTGGGTGTAACATTGATATGTTCCTCTCTGCTGTGTTCTGTCAGTCGTGCTGGGTGCTCCACTGCTTCAGCCCACTGCGTTTCCACGACGATCTGGTGCTGAGGAATGCTGTGGAGCTGGTCAAGCAGGATCTGATCAATGACAAAGAGATGCCCGTCAAGGTGGAAGCCGCCATCGCTCTGCAAACGCTGGTCAGCAACCAGGAACAAGGTCTGTGTTTTATATTTATTACACATGTTTATACCAGTATCAAAGGAAACCTCTAAAAAATGCTGAAGCTAAATATGAACATTTAATGCATATGCATATTAAAGAGTCAAACATTTAAGAAACATACTTTAGATGGCGGATATCAATTTCATGTAGTCTGCCCAGCTCAGCATAAAGACTAGCAGGCGAAAATGCAACAAAGAGTCAGGAGAAGTGTTTTATGTCCACATGTCATGATATAAAATTACATACACATTGATAGAAGCTCTTGCATCCCATGCTTTGTGTGTTCATGTGTTTGCGTGTAGCCAAGCTGTATATCAGGCCGTACATCCGGCCCGTCATGCAGGAGCTGCTGCACGTGGTGAAAGAGACGGAGAACGACGACCTGACCAACGTCATTCAGAAGATGATCTGCGAGTACAACCAGGAGGTGGCTGCCATCGCTGTGGACATGACACAGAACCTGGTAAGGAACACACGCACACACATGCGCACACTGCAGCGGTGACTGTGATCTGCTTGTCACTGGGTTGGCTCCACCTCTATCTGTGAACACGTCAAGGTGTCCTCAAGTAATACACTGAATCTCAAGTTGTTTCCAATGGTCATGCCAGAGCCCTGATGTTGGTTTGTATTACTGCAGAGGATATAACATAATATTATTTCTGAAGAGTTTGTCTGTGTGTGTTTGGCAGGCGGAGATCTTCACCAGGGTTCTTCAGAGTGAGGAGTATGAAGAGAATGAGGACAAGACCGTCATGGCCCTGGGAATCCTCAGCACCATTGACACCATCCTGACAGTCATGGAGGACCACAAGGAGGTCTGTGACACACACACACACACACACACACAGTCGTCACATGCTTGAACATGCTGTCACATTATTGTAATGGGAGATTTGAGACTGTTTGTTTTTCTTTCTCCCTGCAGATCACACAGCAGCTGGAGGGGATCTGTTTGCAGGTGATCGGCCTGGTCTTGCAGAAACCCATCATAGGTATGGCAGGTGTGTGTGCGCGGGCAGTCCACTGATTTTTACATAAACACACTCACTCACACACAAACACACACACATATATCCGCTCATTCAGATTCCTGCTGTTTCAACGTTTCTTAAGAAAACATGGAACTCTTGATTATCACACGTTCAGTTCATTTTTTCATTTGCTCCTTGACGTGCTGCTGCTGCTGCCCCTCTGGCTGCTTTGTAACGTTACAAAGGGGCTTTGCATTTGGTGCACTCGGTTTTCTCCCAGCCGATCAGGATCATAACACAGGCTGCAGAGAAACAGGGCTGTGATTCTGAGATTTTACCCAGAGGTCTCTACAGTCATGTTTGGTAGCTTATTTGCCAGCAACGCTACTCGTACTTTAAAACTTGTAATGTAAGAAGAGAGTGCTATAGAGCATTTTTTTAAGTGTGTCCCCTCTTTCTTTGTCTCATGCACACCACATGAAGATGCAGTTCATATGCAGGTGGAGGTGATGTGCCAAGAAACGCTGTAATACAAAGGTAGTGTGGAAGAAGACTGAACAGTATTGAATAGTAAAAAGAAAAGGAGGAGATGGCTCTGTATTCTGCGGTAGATAATCACAGTCCACAGAGGATGTTTTCCGTGGCTCTTTGATCTCACTGCCCATCTCAAATATCTGCTTGTTCACACTTGCACACTCACAAATTGCAGCCTATAAGTGCCAATAATGGCCCGTCAGGCTTTTAGTTTAGGGTTTGGTGTGCTTTCTTTGGATTTACTATCTTTGTTGCTTTTTTTTTTTTAGCACTTGGCAGAATAAAATGGATTCAGGATGACATTTTTTGTTCCATTGTCTGCTGCTCTTGTGAGTCTTGCTCTCAGTTTTGTACACTTGGGTATTGTGGCTTATTTTATGTGTCCATTTAGTAGCGTAGGATGTAAATATAAAAACAAAGCATCATGGCAGTGAAGATAGCGAAAAAGTATTTGTGTCTCTGTATGTGTTTGTGTGTATACATGCATGTACTCATTTATGCCCACAGTACAGTGTATAAGTGTACAAATGCGGATGCGTATGAGAGGGCAGGTGCTAATATGTGCATGTAGGAGAGAAGGAGAGAAAAGTGTGGAAAATATTAGTGCGTGTGTGTTAGTGTGTGTGTAATCCTGGTAATTGGAGCATTTTGCCTCGCAGAGGATTGGATCCTTCCCACTCTGTTAATGAATGGATTAACTGATAACCTCCTGCTGCCAGAATGGAAAGCTGTGTTCAGGCAGGGGCTGATAAAGCAGCAGGACATGGTCACAGTGAACACAATGAAAGATAAAGAGGTCAAGCTAATTTCTCTTTATGAAATCTATACTACATACACACATGCACACACACAATCCAGCACAGCTGTGCTCTTTACCCCCTGCTTTATTGCATGAATCCCCAAGGAGGTGGAGGAGGAGCCGAACACATTAGTGCAGTCTTCACAATCATGCGGAAGATCTTCCTCAGGGGTATTACAGTTTCTTTACAACTGCTACCAGTGTGTATCTGCTGTTTGTTTGTATGTTTCCCCTGTGCTCACACATTGTAGTGTGGAGACAACTCTGGCAATGAAAAGACGCTTTCTGACCTTTGGATGGCAGCAAACATGGTTCTGATGCCGGATACAAAATTCTTGAGATGAATTACAACTATTAATCTATTATCTGGCAGCTATTATTATCTGTCTCTGTTTGAAAGGATAGTTTTTTTGTACATGGAACTTTGGCTCTTATCTCTGCAGCGCTATTAGTTAAGTAAAGCATGCAAAAGACACAAGCAGTAAGTTATTCTATAACATAACCCTAGATACAGTCAACATATAAACTGCTCTTCCATGTAGACCATCAGACCTGCATGTTGTGATGAAATGAGTTGAACTGAGGTGACCTTTCGCAATGCTGGAACAGATGTGTAGTGTCGGCTCATGTTGTAGCTTCAGTAGTATTAGTAGTAGTAGAAATACTCTGCACAATGCACAATGCGTGACTGTTCTGCACATCTTGTCTAAACTTAAAATAGGTCCAGACAACACACACAGAGGAAAAAAGACAATTGCTTGTGGTTTGAAAATTGCATTCAAGTACACTGTAATGTCAGTTGGAGTTTGATTGTTGTTCAGTGCTACCTAAAGTCACAATATCATCTTATTACGGTACATAAAAAGCTGACATCTGAGAACTCACTGATTGTTCTACGTCAAAGGTCCCGTGTCAAGGACCTGCATTAACATGTAAGTTGTGTCTGGATCCATGTCTGGATAATGACATTGATCCAAGAGCCTTTGCACTCTCACCTGGGATTGATGAGTGTGCTCGTTATCTTAAAGCAGCTCAACAGAACTATTCATTTTGTGTCTGCCGGTCTCCATGAACAAAGGTGGTAGTGCTGCACTGAATGTTACATGTTCCCTCTACTACTGTGCTGTGGGCAAGAAAATGACTTCACTGGGAAGAGAGCTGCTACAGAGATGCGCCGCTGAACCAACTCATTCAGCCAGAGCCAACCCCAGCACTGTTTGACAATTTGCAGGAAAATCTGACTTGGCATTAACACGAACGGTTAGAAATAGAAATATCCAATCTTATTGCTGTTGGTTTTGTTTACTTGTGCAGGCCATATTGAGGCATCAGAATTAAATTGGCACTGTAAAAAAAACCTCCTCAGTGCTTTAAATTGCTGGCAGATGTATGTTGATGGCAGCTGGCCTTTTAACTGATGGGACACTCTGGCTAACCTGAGTTTGTTAACATGCTGTGTGAGTGCTGACTGCTACAAGATGGTGATTGCAATGGAACAGATCAGTACCCACATTTCATGGTCTTTAAGCAGTGTTTCAACTTTGAGATATGTTTCACATCTCCTGCTCCTTTTCTCAAACACTGAAGACAACCAGCCTTTAAATATAGTGGACAGCTGAGTGAAGCAGTCACTCTGTCGGTGTGTATGTTTTAAGTCATCCATTGTGGAGCTGATCAGTGTATCACTGCTAGATGCTGGTGCCCTGGACAAAGTACCATGCACTATGTCTTTTCTGGGAATCAACCGGTCAAAATAACTTGGAATCATCCACACAAAGCCAAAAGTCTCATTTTTCTGTTTGAGGATAGTGTTTTTCAATCTCTGAGAAATATATGCCACCGGTTGCCATTTGTGTTCTTCAGCTCCCGAACCATCTGCTGAGGCGTCGGTGGAGATCTTTGTTCTTTTTGAAGAACTTGAAGACTGGCTCAGCAGCTAGTGTCTCTTTTCAATGTGTTAAAGCAACTCTCTGAGGCATGCTATCTTGGAGGAGAAATTAAGAATAAATTTAGCATAGAAGTTTCATTTCCACGTCTCGCAGGATTTTGTGGGGGAGGCTGGTCCAGAACGATCAGCTTCTTGGTTGTCTCCCAAGAAGAAGATTTCTGTGACACCAAACTGGCATATTTTTCTGTTTAGTTTCTTTCCAGTCTCTTGGACTCTCAAAGGCTCTGTCTTTGAGTGATTAATGCCCATTAGGCATGAGAACATCAGCAGGCCTTTTACTGTCACCTGCAGTCCTCCTCAGAGCCCCGGCCCTCTGCTCTGTGTTCATCCACAGTCGCTACGTTTGTGCCAGCTCTGTGGTCTTGCCATTTTACTGCACTTTACAATATGACTTCTTTTCATCTTTTCTCGTGAAGCTTCTAGTTTCCTGTTCCAAACAAATGATCTCAAATTACCATGTCTCTAAGGTCAGTGAAATTACATACTGCGCTTTTAGTTGATCTTCAGCAGGCTTCTGCTGCCTCTGTTATCTGCCTCTGTTATCTGTCTCTCATCTACCCAGTCAGCGATGACCTTTAATGCATCCATCTTCTCGTGTCATGTTTTCCTCGACAAGGTTAACCCCATACTGGTACTATGTCATGTTTCTTCTTTCAGAAGCATAAAAACACATGTAAACACATAGCATTACACTTGTTTCAATCAAGGTAAAGGTATACTCCGTGTGTTGCGAATGTATGTGAGACTCACTCAGTGTTCTTTCGTGTCCTCTGCAGAGTTCTACGAGGAGATCTTGTCGCTGGCGTTTGGCCTCACCTGTCAGACCATCTCCCCCCAGATGTGGCAGCTTCTGGGCGTCCTGTACGAGGTCTTCCAGCACGACTGCTTCGACTACTTTACGGGTACGTCTCACATCAGTGCACTCAATCATCAACACTTTGAGTATTTCAGGATTTTCTCTGGAAAAGAAAGGTTATGAAACTAACAGAACACAGTCATGGACAGTTTTAGCTGCTGCCTCAATCTTAGTGCTCTAACAAATGAACCCCCTGTAGAATATGAAAAAATGGTGATAATGTCAATTATGGTCTCTGTTTGTGTTACAGATATGATGCCTCTTTTGCACAACTATGTTACCGTGGATACAGACATGCTCCTCTCCAACCCCAAGCACTTAGAGGTCATCTACAGCATGTGCAAAAAGGTCAGAAATGTCTTCACCTGCTGTTTTTTTGCACAGCAATACTGATGAGCCTCGACTTGTCAACTCTTTTCACCTTTTGACCTCTCACCTGCCGTAGGTGCTGACCATAGATGCAGGTGAGGACGCAGAGTGTCACGCTGCCAAACTGTTGGAGGTCATCATCCTGCAGTGCAGAGGCAGAGGCATCGATCAGGTCAGTAAGACCAGACCTTCACCTCCACTTAATGAGCCACCAAAGGGACTGATGCTCCCTCATCGGTGCACCCATAGACCTGTTAGAAGAATCTGAGCTCTTCATCAGCACTGTACATCTTCCAGATGTCTTCCCGTTGAATTAATTGTTCCAACTGATGTTTTTTACACTACAAATTTTAAATGTGAAATCTTTCCTGTCGGTTTCCTCAAGTTTGTTTTTTTACTCATCCATTATCCATAACTTAAGCGAATTAAACTAAACATTTTATCAGTTAGTTTTTGTCATCTATTTGAACCATCTATCCTTTATTTTTAGTGGTTTCAACAATGTCATTTTTACCTTTATCCGTCTTTGTCAGTTCTGTCACTTCTGGCAACACATACTCACATAAGAGTAGATATTCCCTTAGGAGGGTTTCTTTCTCTTGTGTCTATACATAACGTTAATGAAACAAAGAAAAGTAAGCTAAGTTGAAGGTCTGAGGTCTGCTACCAGCTGCCTGTAACCCACAAAGAGTAAAAGTTTTGAAAATGGTTTGACCCACCAATAGTTGATTTGATAGCAGTCTGATTTCCTCGTGTTTCCCATCTGCAGTGCATCCCTTTGTTTGTGGAGGCGGTTCTGGAGCGTCTGATGCGCGGGGTGAAGTCCAACGAGCTGAGGACCATGTGTCTTCAGGTGGCCATCGCCGCGCTGTACTACAACCCCGCCCTGCTCATCCACACGCTGGACAACATGCACTTCCAACACAACCCGCAGCCCATCACGGCCCACTTCATCAACCAGTGGATGAATGACACAGAGTTCTTCCTGGGGTGAGCAAAGGCTTCTGTTGCTTTTTACTGAGGGTGGTTTGGCATGAAAGGGAGCTGAAGAACTGAACATCGTGTTTTCCAGTCTGATGACAAAGTCGCACAGCAAAATATGTTTTGAGTCATGAAATAGGAAGTGCTGAAGGCTTAGTGACATTGTTTGTTCATCACTTGATACAAAAGGACGTATTTGTACCATTCCTGTCTCACAGCTGACCTCAAACTGTGTTGCATCACTTTATAATTGGGTGCTGCCACACTGCTTATATGCTGGCTTCATTTTGGACTCGATGGTCCTCCATTCATTGAGACTTTAGAAATGTCAGGAGCAATGTCCAGTTCGGTGCTCACCACCTCCTGAGGGAAATCTGTGTCTGTATCTTGAGCTGTTAAAGGCTCCACTGTGTTCTCCAGCAGTCTGTCATTGTGTCTATCTGCTGCTGAGCAGGTAGTGAACAGTGGCTGTTTAGCAGGATTTATGAGAGCTGTGAGACTGATCTTTCCAATAAGTGCTCACTTAATCAAAAATAATGAGCTTAAATAGGCCAAAAAAGTTTGTTTAGAATTTGTCTCGTCATTTTATACAGTTGCTACGACAAGGCTGCATTCACAGTTCAGACCATTAGAGGTGCTATTAGTCATCAGTCTAATCTTATCTCGCCCAGTCTCACCTATCTCACTCCTGTTGCGTGGACATGTGTATGTAGTCTGTTTTCCTTTGGTGCTTTCATTTAGTCACCTCACATATCAGATAAAGAGCAGGATTTAAAAAGTTGGGTGTACCTGAGGGGAAATTGTGTGGCTGAAAGAGGTCAGTGAAAATAGATGAGCTCCTCTAGGGATCCATACAGCTAAATCAGTTAAGGTTGTAATTACTTGTGAC
>JAVQJZ010039411.1:0-15554 GCA_036025355.1 Leiopotherapon unicolor | reverse complement strand
GTGACCCATAAAACATTCACATTTTATATAAATGCAGCAAACAAGCAGAAAAACACAACAAACTGATTAAAAAAAGACATAAAATAAACAGATGAACTTTCCATTCAGCTGCAGTCGGGCTGTTATTAAGCCACCAGATGTGAGTCACGGTATCTTAAAAATTACAGTTCAACAGTCAAACTATAAATCATTCATCAACCCTCCCAGTGTATCAGCTGCTTGTGACACTGTAACGACAACATTTGGAGTCTGTGACGAGGTTTCCTATTTCAATTTCACACAAAGCTGTTTTTTTTTTGGTTTTTTTTACACACTCACTCGTTAACACAAATCTGCTGCTGCTTTCTTTTTGTCTCCGCAGGCGGCCATGTGCTACGTTCATGTGGCTGCGTTGGTTGCAGAATACCTTCACAGGAAAAGTAAGTCCTGTTGACACACACACCCACTCAAACAATGCATTTACCTCCATTAGGGGCTTACATGTATACAAACATGAAACTGAACATCAAGCAGTGCGTGGAGCAGACCCTGTTATCTGAGGAAGGACTAATATTTGAGTATTTGCTCATGTCAAACCACCACTGCAATTAAAGAATTGAATTACGCTTTAACTGACACCATGAGGGCGTGACAACAAACAGTACAAACAGCCATGCAGTGCACCCGACATGACCCGCAAACGTGCAAACATGGAGCAGCGTGGCCTTCCAGACAGAGGATTTGCCTGCGCTGGTGATAAAAGACACGCACGGCCTGCCCGCTGACTGTTGTTAGATACAGCATGCAAACACTCTGCAGAGCAGAGGGGTGACATCGAGGAGAAACAATGCCTCACAATGCAGTTAGTTTTTTTATAATTCCTCTCATGGTAATATTTATCTCATGCAAAACCTGCTGTCAAATTACCCTCTAAACAAATGTGATCTGCGTTTTATCTTTGAGGAATCATTGGGGGGGTGAAACAGTGAGGTGAGGGGTTATCTGTCAAAAAAATGTGTTTGTCGTCCAGACCAGAGGCAGCGGCGTGCGTAAGCGTCTCTGCTTTCACCGAACAATATATCATAAGGTGGCAGGGATTTACATTTTATCTTTCCCGGCGTCTCGCATGTCTCCAAAAGAATTCCTCAAAAATAAGCCAGTGTTACTCATACAGTAATGTGTATTTACAGTGGCAGAGTGTGTTTCTCTCCCTCTGTGTGTGACCTCGGTCTTGTGTCTTCCCCGTGCTCTTCACTCTTCAGAGTTGTTCCCCAGCGGCCTTGCAGCTTTCAAGAAGATAACCTTGAATATTGAAGAGGAAGCTGCCATGAAGGAAGACACTGGAATGCAAGACGTCTATTACACTGAGGTGTGGCTGCCCGAACGGGCACTTCAGACACTTCATGTCTTGCGTAAGACATGAAGTGGCAAAAAGCAATTCTTTCATAAAGGCAAAGTCCATGTAGACTTCAGCTAAGGTTTAACCTTTGAGAGCTTCCTTAGTGTTTGTTTCTCAAGGCTCGGCATCAGAAATGCTATTGTTTTAGTAATTTTACTGTAACTTTAGTAACGAGTCAGCACAAATATTGCTCTAATCCTGATATGAAATCCTCTCCCATAAATCTGGACATCTGTCAAAATCACTCCTCTTCCCCTTTTTAGGAAGTCTTGGTGGAACACCTCGAGGTCTGCGTGGAGGCGCTTTGGAAAGCCGAGCGCTATGAGCTCATCACCCACATCGCCAAACTCATCATCCCCATCTACGAGAAGCGCCACGAGTATGAGGTACCGTAGTAGCCCGACAATCCCTCGTATCATTCGTAAACAAGAGGCCACCGTTTTCGTGCTTTTGACCCTGCCAAATGATCCGTCTGTGTCCTCGTAGAGGTCAATTCATCACACCTTGGACCTTAATGCTTTTGTGCAAAATTTACCCCCTTCATTTTCCACCCCCCCTTAAACTCCTTGGTTTCATAAGAGTTGCGCTCATAAGATTATCATCATGCAAACTTATATTGGTTTGATAGCAGGACATGGCACATTGGCAGCCACCCTGGTTGGATACCAGTTCAGAAATGCCAGACGTGTATTTTTAGTGACACTTTATCACCTTTTAGGAATGCACAAGTACAAAGGCAAATAGATGTCTAAAGTGAAACTGAGGTGACTGCCAAACCTGTTCTGAGAGCACTGAGCATAAATTTGTTTTGTGAGAGAGAGTTTTGCTCCCTTCATCAAATGCACTGTTGCCATGTGTGATGGACCATCATATATGCGTTATAGCTGCGCTTTGGCCCAAAGCACCCAGAAATTTTAGTTGCAGGAGCTCAGTGTTGTCTACGTTTCCGCCGCAAGTTATTCTGCTGACGTACAAGAAGACCACGGCTAGTTTTGAGTGTCACTTTTTGCCTGCTGGATTTCCTCCTCAGCATAAATACTAAGTAAGGCCAGGGCTTTAATGTCGCTCCATCTGTTGTAGAGCTGCTTCTGCTTCATGTTGATGTCGAACAAAAACAAACCGTAAATTCATTTTGTTTGTGGATGCGGGCTTTTAAAAATGGTGGCTGAAATAAAATAATAGGAATACTCGACCAATCAGTGTTCAGCGCTGTATGGCCCACCCCCAAAATTTCTGTGCTTTTGAAAAGCACTGTCAAAGTACAGAAGTTAGACTCTGGTAGCTGTGGTGGAAAAGCATTGAGTTGTTCCAAGGGTTCCTCGTCCCTGGAGAAAGTTGTCTTGTGTGCATGTTACATAACTAAAATCTCCTTGCTTGTTTTTGCACGCACTTCACCAATAAACAATTTATCTGATGCCATCTCTCTCATTTCTCCAGAAACTGAGCCGTCTGTACGACACTCTGCACAGAGCCTACAACAAGATAATGGAGGTGATACAGTCGGGCCGCCGGCTGCTCGGGACGTACTTCAGAGTGGCTTTTTACGGACAGGTGAGGTCGGCGGGCAGCCTCAAGGGGGGCTTTCGTTTTCCTGGTGAAATCCTGCGTGGTGCGCTCAGACAGGGAGGGTTGTCTGCCCATGCCATCAGTGAAAGTGTAGTTAAATTAGGATCTAAGTGCTTGCGGTGATGAACCTTCTTCGCCTCAGGCAAGTTTTGTTTATATGATTGCATCGAACATATTCATCATATTATTCCTCAACAGAATTTTAGAAAGTAAAATAATCTCTCACCTGCACCATAAAGCTTTATGGATGTAATGTAGAACATTTTCTTTAGATAAATGTCTGCTGTCTATCACAGAATGGTGCGACACAATGGTGGATGAGTCCACTGATGGAAGCCCTTCAACTTTCAGTTTTGGGTTTTTGCGACAGTTTACATGGAAAAATCATGGCGGTGACACTTAGGTAAACCATCAGTGTTCTCTCTTCAACTCACCTATGTGTGTGTGAGGTTCTGAGGAAACACTTACAGCGTTTGAACAAACAAAGGAAAAGTTTGATGACAGATGAAACGTGAGTTGAAGCGAGGCCACACCTGCAGTGACAGATTATCGCTATAAGTGCATTCAAAAGAGAGAAAATGTTCAAGGTTATGACTTTAAAGGATGATGATAGAAAAGAGAGCTTTAGAAGTGAGGTGGATGGAGAGAATTAGTATTAATAACTATGACGCGTTGAAGTCGCCACTCCAGGCTCCTGTGTGGCAGGTGAAAAGTGTCTCAGAGGTAGCACATTCCTGTACATACCCTACCCACACCAAAAGGTGAGCTGGCATGAAGGAGTGCAGAGCATGAGGAAGTCGCCTTTCCAAAATTACAAGGTGCCATATTTAAAAGCAGTGTCACGATTAATCGTTTCGGCCTCTGTTAAAACAACAAGAAAAAGATTGTATGGCTGTGTGTCATGTGTTGTGCCCAGGAGGGGCAAGATATTCCAGTATTTGAGCTGCAACTGTACAAATACAAAGCAGGATGTTCATATTATTTTAATGAATGAAGTGAGTGTACAGCAAACATAATGTGATGCAGTCTGCAGCAGTCGTGTATTAGATTTCACAGCGAGTGCCAAGTCTTAACGTAAAGTACAGGAATGCGGCAAAACCCTTTGCGCTGTTGGATGTTTTGTTTCAGTGGATCACATGTCGCTTATAGAGTGAAAAGCTGCATTAAGTTTAAACAATTCTGTACATTTAAACTGAATTCAATAAAACACTGTACAAATGTCACATTTGCAGCTTTTTGATAGCACGGTGAGGAGCACGCGGGTGTAATAAACTAGCACTAACAGCTGCAGTGACATTGAAAGTAAAGAGACACTTTCAGGAAATGTGTCATGCAAATGTGTTAAAGATTCAGTTTTGCCAATGAAACAAAATGCGATTGGGGTGATGCATCTTGCTCGTGCAGAGGAGAGCCGTTACTTAGGGCAACAAAACAACAGAGGCATTTGCAGCATCAGTGCAGAACAAGTCATATCATATCACAGATGTTGGCACTTAAAGTCAAACACATGTATTTTCCACAGGGCTTCTTCGAGGAGGAGGATGGGAAGGAGTACATTTACAAGGAGCCCAAACTCACGGGCCTGTCAGAGATCTCCCAGCGGCTGCTGACACTCTACGGGGAGAAGTTCGGGCCGGAAAACGTCAAGATAATTCAAGACTCAAACAAGGTGCGGCTGATAAGTGGAGCCAGAAGTCAGAAGAGAAGTCATATGTCAGTGTGTGTGTGACCAATGTGTTGCTGACTTTGAAAAGTTTTTGTTCGGATGCTGTCAGAAATGAAAAGAAGTGAACTGGCAGCGGAGCCCAGCCCTTGTGTTTGTTGAGAAAATATCATTAGTCTAATATAATGATCTGATTCCTCCCTCTGGAGTCCACCCTGGGATACAGTTTGACAGATGACGTGAAGTATTTGAATGCTTTTATTGTGTTGGCTTCAGAAACTTTAACTCTGTGGTCTGTTGAGGAGTCAGCACTGCTCTACCTGCCAAGTGTTTGAAGGCAGAGGATGTTTTATTGCCATGGTTAGTAAAACATCACTCTAAGGAAAGTTGAGGCTGCTTTGGATGAAGTTTTTTTTTTGCTTCCCTCTCAGCAAATGATTTAAGTCTACTTATCTCACCCGTCGTGATTTCTGATTATGTCTTGTGCCTACGGTGTGGCTGCTCTCCTGCAGGTAAACCCCAAAGAGCTGGACTCCAAGTTCGCCTACATCCAAGTGACGTTCGTCAAGCCATACTTTGAGGAGAAGGAGGCCCCCGAGAAGAAGACCGACTTCGAGAAGTGCCACAACATCAACCGCTTTGTGTTCGAGACGCCGTACACGCTGTCGGGCAAGAAGCACGGCGGCGTGGAGGAGCAGTGCAAGAGGAGGAGCGTGCTCACAAGTAGGTGAACCGCGACGTCAGCGGCTCCATCACACCTGCGGGATGAACTTAACGCCGTCGTTTAATGAGGCAAAAAAAGATGCTAAGTGCGCCACATTAATAATGCATTAATATGTGTTATCTCACAGAGGCATCAAAGCAAAAAAAAAAAAAAAACTCATATCATCCCTTTGAAGCCATAACATTACCCTCCCATTGTTCTGTGCACGTTGGCAGCAAACATCAAACCAGCTGGTTACTGTAGCAAGTAGCAGCTGGATGTTGGGTCCCCTCCAGCTACACTGGGGCTGATCTCCTATCATTACCCATCAGCATCACGCTATGTTATCCTGTCTGTTTTACCTGATATGTCATTGTCACTGTTAACATGGAGTTGTTGCTGAGAGAGGCTGGTTTGGCATTACTGTGTGTGCTAAGGAGCAGACAAAAAAAACCCAACAGATGCTTTTGCTCACTCTAGTGTTTGTTAGCCTTGGAATTAAAACGAATGTCGGGCAGCCGCGATGGCTGCACCGCACTCGACTGCTCTCACATGGCAGGCAGCCGAGGGGTTTTCAATTTCTTTTCCCAATGCCGTCTGTCAGTCTGTCTATCAGTATTTTGCGCGCATGACTCGACAAGTTGCTTCTGCCTGCCCTCGCAGCTGCCAACACCTTCCCGTATGTGAAGAAGCGCGTGGAGGTGGTGGGCGAGAAGCAGGTGGAGCTCAAGCCGGTGGACGTCGCCATAGACGAGATGAAGGCGCGCACGGCCGAGCTGACCAAGCTCTGCTCCAGCCAGGAGGTGGACATGATCCAGCTGCAGCTCAAACTGCAGGGCTGCGTCTCGGTTCAGGTAAAAGCTCAGCAGTGAAAGTGTCAAAATCCTCTCCACACCGGCGCATGCCCCCACACCCCTCAACCCCCTCACGTGGCGCGGTATGAGTATGAATTGGACTTTCTGTGTGTTGTACTGTAGTACTGATATTGTGTAAAAGATTCTGGGTTGGGCTGTGCTCCATGAGAAAGTGCAAATGGTATGCGCTGATTGTTATCTAGTGTGCACTGATCAGAGTGGAGGATAGCATAACACTTTGAGGCATGTTTTCGTGCAGGTGAATGCAGGTCCCATGGCTTATGCCAGAGCATTCCTGGATGACAGTAAATCCAACCAGTCCGGCAACAAGAAAGTAAAAGACCTGAAGGATATTTTCAGGTATGCTTGTTCATCCACCCCTTAATTAGTCTGCTGTTAAACCTTAATACTTAATGATGTTGTTGTTTCATCTTCCTCATTTCTTTTTAATGATTCCACTTTTTGACAACTTATTTACAACTTTTTCATTCAACTCATTGAAAAGGGTCTACGAGTGATCTCATGAGTAGTCCTTTGAGCTTCTGTTAGATTTGTCACGTTGTTTTGAACTATTGCAGGCGTTTTGTCCAGGCCTGCAGTATGGCTCTGGACATAAACGAGCGTCTGATCAAAGAAGACCAGTTCGAGTACCACGAAGGCCTGAAGGCCAACTTCAAAGAGATGGTGAAGGAGCTGTCCGATATCATCCACGAGCAGGTAATCTTACTTTTCTGGGGATGACTCAGATAACACATTAAAAATGTTCTGATTCATTGAAGTTCTCTTTGTTGGGACCACACCCGTACTTTATCATACCCAGAGACGCGTGGCCCTCTCCACCACACCCTCTGTGGCAAACCAAAACACCAGTAACAGTCACGCCTATCATAATCACTCCAAAATCACAAGTTGCCTGCACAGACAATTAACAACAGTTTATTGTATTCATTGTTGGGTGTTGGGTCGTGTTAGATGTAAGGACAGGTGAGTGGAAATCATTTGCTGCAGCACCACAGTTTGTTGTTAGGGGGTCAAAGGTTACTCTACTCTGCCCTTCATTGATGCGTGCTCATCTATTCTTCAACGTATAAATATAGGATCATAAAAGTCTTTTATCTCTGGTGCTCGCGAGATTAGAAAATTACATTTGGAAACAGGACCATGAATGACCCCACTATGCTGGATAACCTAGGAACACCTATATGGAAAGGAGATGTTGCTTTTAAATGTCGTTTTTTTTTATGCCACAGGCAACACAAACAAGATTCCTAGCAACCTCTGTGCCGTGTTTCCCCTTCAATTCGGGTGAAGTGGCCCTGATATGTAAAGTCACTGTAGCGACAGCACAGCACAAAGCCATTACTGTTGCATTAGAGTCGGCCAAGCTCCATGTAATGTGCGGCGTTAATCAGATTATCATCCACAGTCACTAATGTAAGAGCACTGTCAGCGGAGCCTAATCACACCATACATAAGATGAAGTATTATTCTCAAAAAACTGAATTCTGGTGTCAGTTCCCATGTTTTCTCTATCCTCGACTAATCACTCAGCTCAAATCTGGTTGGCTGTTGTTTTGACCTTTTTTTATGGCCATGATTATTTTATTACACCATAATTACCTTCAGCAGCAGCAACGTTGAAGTTCATTGCCATGTGGTTTGTTTTTATGAGTAGCTTACAAATACAGTATCCACCACATTGACCCAGCTGGTTACGTGTCACAGTGAAGGACCCGGGCATGATGCTTCTGGAGATTTTCAGCAGCGCTGTAGCTGATGAAAATAGGAGCTCAGTCATTGAGTCATAATGACTTGCTATGGGAAACAGTGTTAATGCAACATCCAGGAATAATTGAGAAATGAACTTCCTCTCGAACATTTACTGGAAATTATTCCTGGTGTGTCCTAAGACGGCTCACAAGCTCATCTTCCCCTGTTTTTATAAAAATCCTCATAAAAAAAATAAGCAGTTTTTTTCTGGAGGATGCATTAAATGTAAAAATGGGCTCAGACCGGATACTTCCCTGTGGTATTGTGTAAAGAGCCGCTCATGGCCTGGGGAATTCGTCTGTGTGAGCTGTAACTTCCATATCATGTTGCAATCATTTGTTTTTCAGTGCGCACGTACTGGGTTGTTGCTCATGGAGAATGTGCACTTTGTTCTCTTCGCGTCAGTGGAAACGTCTCATGGCTGCAGGTTACACTGTACAGACATTTGATTTGCCTTTAGCTGCTCTAACTTTATAAAAAACTAACCAACTTTTTCTCTCCAATGTGCTGACCTTAAGCTTTGAGGAAAAACAGGTAACGTGATCAAACATGTTTTTAAATTCCAGTTTGTCTTCTTTTTTTGTCCATTTGTTTGTAAAAACACCTTCTTAGTTAACTTTTTACAGTTTCTCGTGGTTTAATTATGAAAAAATCAAATGCATGCTTCCAGGTGGACACGAAACAATCAATAATTCGTCACATCATTGGGAATGGAGATGCTTTCAAATTCAAAATGGTGCTGGCCTTAATTATAAACACATGAAAGTACAAGAGAGTAAATCAGGCAACAAATAATATGCATTCAAATTAAAAGCTCTTAACACAGAGGTTTTGGGAGACATGTGGCAGACACATTGAAAACTGAAAAAAAGGGGGGGGGGGATTACATGTCCCTCGACAAACTTGTGGCATCACTCTTGAGACACAAAACGGTATTTACACTGTAGATTACAGCCGACACCACAGATGTTGTTCAAAACAATGCAAATGAGAGTAACCACTAATCAAATTACACATACATGGTTGCTTCCTGGTTTAGTGTTTGAACGTTTGCATGTTCCCACAAGTAAAAAAAACAAAAAAACAAACAAAAACAAAACCATCCTGGTAGCAGATCTGCCTCACTCGATCTAAAATAAACCAGGATGCTGGCACACAAAAACATCATTCAGGTTTCTTTATCGGTCACGTCCTTGTTGCGAGTTTGTGTTTGCTGTGGTCAAACTTGTCAAGTCCTCCTGGAGCGCCACTCTGCACTCGAGAAACGTAAGAGCTGAAGTGGAGGATATTCTCGTCCGTTTAAATCACAGACCATGTCAGTCGTGAGGTGTAGCAGGGTCCCCAGCTGATGACGTTGATGCAATAATGATAAAAAAAGGATGATGTTGCAATGGTGGACCTACTGGCATTACTGGCAATGACTGCCTGTGAGTCATAGGCCACATGAGAATATCCTTGGTGGTAGTGCAACCAGCTACTATACAGAACTGTATATAAAAGCAAGACTGATGAGTCTGACAGTTCAGCCTTTCTTTTTTCTTTTTACTGCCAGTGTCCCCAGAGATGTTTAATCGAGGTTTGATATCTGCGAGGGAGAGACTTTTAACAAGCTCCGAAGAGTTCTGTGACATGTTTAGAGAAGATTGTATCTGTGGCAGCTTGTGGCACACTTGACCCTGGTTCACTTTAGGCCACACATCACCTGGAGGGACGCCCGTTGCCCATAAACAGCGTGGCGTTCGTGATGTTGTAAATCAGATACTTTAGTGTTTGACAGTGTTGATTCTCGTAACCAGTGGAGTAGCGATTTCTGGCACCTTCTTCCAAGGTGCAGAGGGAAGGGACTTAAAACCAGGACCACTGATGTCTTTGGATAAATCTGTTATGAAGATTTCTATTTTTGATAATTAAGCCTTTTTTCCCAGCCATTCTATATGTAAGTCACATGTTAATCATTAAATTAGCTGTAATACTGACAACCATTTTCTTTTCATTAACTGGAAGAGTATAAAGTGTCGAAAGTGTTGGAGGAGAATGATTTAAACTTATTTATTATTCAATTTTGCTCCTGAACTGCCTGACTGACAACCTGTTCTGTTCCTCAGAAGAGTGTAATCTAATAGTGTGTCACTCGAACACTCTGTGCATCATGCGGCCTGATATGTTGCACAAACTGTATGAAATCAAAAAACGCAGATGAGGCCATCAGCCAGATCAGATATTATGTCAAACGTTTCATTGACTGTGCTGCCGTAAAAGGATGAAAGTGTTCCTTCTTACAAAAGTGTGACAAAATAACTAGAATGACATAAATAATATAGCATATAATAATAATAATATAATACATCAGTTACATGTAATGCTCTAAATTCTGTCTTTCAACAACTTTCGACTATGCAGCATGGAAAGTTTTGCTTATAGTTTCAGCAACAGCTGTTTGCCTGGAATAAATACAACTGTTTAGTACTGGGTGTAAACACAACTAGCCGTGGAGGCGTCTGCTGCCAAACCTCCGAATCGCCACCCACATCTCAGATTAGTCTGGCAGTTCAAGCAGAAAAATAATGGACAGAATAAAGTGGACCAATGATTATCAGACTGCCATAGTGCCTGAACACGCAAAGAGTTTGTGCAAACCAAACCGATAATCAGACATCATAGAGTTGTGAAAACGGAACATGACTTGAACAACAGATATGTGGTAATATGTCGGTAACGGTAGGCTGCGCCGTAACAGATTAGGATGTTCGTATAGCTTCATCTATGCGTGTATGTCATATATGCTGTTCATTGTTTTCACTTCTTCCACTGACTCCACCTTCTTTTTTATGTTGTACCACATCTCGCAGTGTGTCACATCCCGGTTGTACGTTGCAGTTAGATAAAATGTAGCTGTTTTGACTTGCATTCATGTGAGAAACTGACACCCCGTCTGTTTTTCTGCTCTGACCACAGATCTACCAGGAGGACATGATGCGCTCGCTCTTAGAAAACTCCCTCCATGTGTTCCGTGCCATCAGCGGGACGTCCACTGACCTGGGTTGACCCTCCGTTTGCCCATACAACCCCCCTGCCCCCCCGCCGCCGCACCACCCATCCTCAGTGTTTGTCCCTTAAGGAAGATAACAAGGGGGGCTCTTCTTGTTATGTCTGCCGAAACACCCCCTCCCACACCCTCCCTGGGTGAGGATGCCATTTAGCTATCTTCAGCATCTCTGCTGGACGCGCTGTAGACGATCAGCTGGACATGATAATCAGACCGTAGCAGCTGTATTCCGTGAGAGTACGTCCGAGCACCACAAAATAAATGTGAGCATGTCAGGTTTTAGTGTCGAGTGCTGAGTCACGCTAGACTGCATTGCACTTTTTGTCTGCCTTTGCAATGAGCTGCAGGATTGACTGTTTCCTGCAGTGTTGCCCTTCAGAACTATGCAGGACACAAACACTCCCTCTAGATTTGTTTTCTTTTTTTTTTGGGTCCTACTTGAGTCGTTGCAGGAAGATATAGGAAGCATCTTCTCATTGCACCGCAGTGTTCTGTTGCAACACGTCCAACCTGTTCCGTGTGACAGGCACCCACACTGCCAAGGCCAGAGGCTTTGTGTTTATGGGCTGGCAGCGCGTTGCAGCCAGGTTAACAGATTGCAATAAACAAGACAAGTCATGCGTAACAAAAGAGCAGAATTTAGGGAGTGCCAGGCCTCAAGTGACCACCGTTTGTTCAGCGAGACGAAAGCACCTTGTCATCTCAGAAAAGGGAATGATGGACGTCGGGGCTGAGCTAAAGCTGCTCTCACAGTAAGAAAGGTCTGCGTGGTTTAAAAGTAGCTCAACTCAAATGTAGATTTTATTAGAGGCAGTTAATAATGTATGAGAAAGTGAAAGGTCATGGTGTTGAATTCAATCATACCTGTCGAACAATCACCAACGCAGTATTCTCGCCGGGCTCCTTTTATGGCCTGCGGACATTTGAAGCGATAAACTTGCCGTGACGGTACTATTTACTTGGGTACGGCGAGTGAAGAGGTCCTCTCATCTGGGTTAAGATCCAGTGCCTTCCTGCTCTGCCTTCTGAAAAGACCCCCCACCCCCCCTTTATCTCAAGTAATAAGGCCGCCACCACATGCTGGTTATTGACAGTATTTCACAAGTGCTACACTGTAATTAGCAGATAGATGAATAATATTTAAGCGAATGTACATAATTTGTCGTCATGCTGTAAAGTGAAATCTGTATCCATGTATGTTTGTACGTACTGTATGTATGTATTTATAGTTGAAACATTTTGGACTCTTGTTTGCTCCAACTATGTCCGAGCAGAGAGATTTTTTTTTTCATTTTTATTGCATTGTATACTGAAGTGCAGCTGCTTGTCAAACTTACTTTGTACAGTCTTTTTTCAATAAAAGCTTGGGAAACTAACGAGGCTGACGGCTCGTTCTTAACCTCAGAAACAAGGACTGTCCGTTTGATAGCTGCTGCTGAGCTTTCGCTGCAAAAGACTCAAAAGACGTGCGTACGCGCCACATCTGGGCAACCCCACCTGGAGATGACTCGTTGAACTCGCAGCCTCTGGAAACAATCACAGAAATGACTGGGAGGCTCTGGAGTTTGTCTCAATCAAAGTGCACTGATCTAAGCTTAAACTTTTCTGAAAAAACAATGCATTACAAACTTGCGTGTGTGACAATTTGAAAGAAGTGGGCAGGCAGTGAGTAACATTTGCAGGAACGTACCATGCAGCACTTTCTGGAACTCTTGCTTTCAAGACTAAAAATCAGGATGCCTCTGCTGGACCGATGCTGCTCTTTGCTCTCTTTCATCCTTCCCCTGTGAGTCACTGCCCAGGCTTTCACATGAACTTTAAACAACATTTCTGGACTTAAGATTTCACTCATCTGGAGCCAAGCACGCAAATCTGTCCCTACCCTCTGGGGGCCACACAACCGGCTCCCACACTTTGGGGGCCCACATGCTGCGCATGTTGAAAAGGTGAAAAGCAGCCCAGAGTCTCTGTCCTCTCCTGCTGCTCGTCTCGCAGCGCAGAGAGCCATTACCACGCATAATCAGCTTAATGATTCACTGACTCATTTAGGGCCTGACGACTTCCTGGAGGAGTGGATGCTGCTTTGGAGGATATTGCACTTACCGCTCGCACACACGCACGTACATACGTAAACACGCGGGGCCCCGCCCTCCCCCCCACACAGAGCCCCGCCCCTCGGTGTGTCTCAGGTACAACCTGAGTGTCCGTCACATCTGTCTGACACCAACTGCGCCCCTCCTCTCCTCCTCTCCTCTCCTCCCCTCCTCTCCTCCTCCCGCTCTCACGCCGGCTCCGCCCCGCTGTTCCCGGTAAGACTCAGCTGGAGACCCGCCGGGACTCGAACCACCCGAGGCGCGGCTGGACTCACTGCGCGCGGATTTATGTCGACTTTTATTTGTTTTTCATCTTTTTTTTCACACCACCCACTCTGCTCTGGCACAGCAACATAAACTGTTCAAAGATTTTTATTTTTATTTTCCATTTATTTACCCCCTCACCCGGAGTTACCGTCGAAGAGGAGCGACTGACGCTCGTGCAGAGGGACACACAGACTGACAGACTGACAGAGGGACAGACAGGCAGACAAGAGGACGACATGACTTCACCTCGCAAGTTTTCGTCCTCGCTGTGTGCCGCAGTGATTGTGGTGGCGTTTGTCTGTGGAGCAGGTAAAAAAAAAACTCTTTGGTTACCTCTTTTGGCTTTAAAAGGAGATGTGTGAGCAGAGAGACGGCTGCTTCTCTGTTTTCTTTCTCTCTTTCCTTTTACTGTGTTTAACGAGGCTCGCCTGATGACAAAGGTCAATTAGCCGCAGTAATGACGCACTTTGAGCACATTTAGAGAGGCGAAAGATTGAAGACCCGAGCTGAAAAACAAGAAAGGAAGCGGAAAAAAAAGGTTTTTGGTTGGGCGCTTTGACGTTTAGAGGAAAAATAATAAAGCCAGCAAGAAAAACCCATTAAAGGACTATTTTTCATCCTGTCTGGCTAATTCTCTCGAGATTGCCTCCAGTAATGAACTTAAATAGGTTTGTGCATTGATAAACGCTTCAGGCTCTTTACTGCTATGTTATCCGGAAAGTCTTTTTTGGCGCGTTATTAGTTAAAATATATATATAAATATATATATATATATATATATATATAATATTACTATTAACTCTACACCTCTGCGACTGTTTATTTTAACCTTATTTGAGAAAATAGGTCCTCGCGCAGATTCCTCTGCGCCTCTATGGTGTAGTTACGGTACAGCTGAGCGCGTCAGTCTGTGGAGAAAAAAAAGAGAAACGTGACAAAATGGTGCCAAAAGTGACGAAAGGTGGACTTTAAAACGGTGAACAGACACTTTAAATTATTTAAAAGCCCCTTTCCTATGTTCATTGTGTCGGCCTAAAGGAAAACATAGAACTTTATGTCACATGGACTAAAGAGAAGAAAACTTTCTCAGAGGTCAAACATGAGAAATACGTGTATGTCTCGATGCTCAGCGAGCTCACAGGTGATCTGATCTGATTTGATCTGATCTTATCGGGTTTGTCTGATCCAGCTTCGAGTCCACCAGAGCCGCGGGAATAATCAAGTTCTTTTAAACAATTACTGTACTGTCGAGGCGTTTTCAGTTTACTGGACTATTTTAATTTCGAGTTATGCCGATACGGTTCTTTTACTTATAATAGTGAACTTTTTCAGGTCTTTTTTTTACTAAAGGAAAAAAATCCGAGCCCTTGGTCCGACGGCGCAGTCCGTTACCGTGGTTACAGAATAGAGGCGCAGCGACACCGTAACGCGCGTCAGGGTCGCTCGCGTGGAGACGCTGCGGCTGCTCTTCAAACTCAGAAGGATCTTTGTGACATGTTACGAAAATGTAGATATTTAGAAAACGTGTCTTCCACTGTAAACATTAGTACGTTAATAAAGTCTAACAGACGATCCAGATGTGGGCAGTGTGTGAAAATGAATGTAAAGTTTGCACTGATTGATCTTTGAGGTTGCTGGTGGGCTGTTGTGACTCTTCAAGCATGAATCTGTCCCAGCAGGTGAGATTAATGCCAGCGTTGTTGTCTCTTCTCTCGCAGATGGTTCTCCTCAGCTGAAACTCAGTCCGAAGTTTGAGTGGCACGACAAATTTACTGTGGCTTTATCTTGGAAGGCCAATCAGAGAGACGAGAGCGTCAGATTCAGGATATCAGATAAGGTAACTGAGGTAAGCTGGGCGTCTGGGGTAGGTGTGAGAGGGGTTTGTTGTCCCCACGTTTCAGATCACATGCACACTTTCCATTACTGCAAGGCAGTAGAATACACACCTTTACTAAATGTAATTTAATCTGTTTGTTTGGCTCTTGTAATGTATTTTATTTCTTCACTGAGAAGGAATCATTTTGAAAACTCCTCGTTCAAGGAGTCTGCGATATCCTGTTATAGGAGTCAGCTGTGCAGAACCATACATTTCTGAGCAGCAGATATATTGATTGGATTATTACTAAGTCATGGGACAGATCTGCCTTGGTGGGAAAACAATTTCTTCAGTTTCTTCAATCAATGTCTTGATTGACGTTCTTTTTCTGAATGAGA